>JASGAT010353213.1:0-14337 GCA_030220025.1 Chelon auratus | reverse complement strand
GTCTGTTACTGATTATATCCCGTTATGATTCCAGGACTGAAATCGCATCCAGACGTAGAGGACATATTAGAGGAAGACTTTGTCCTCACCACGTCCTCTGGTGGTGTTCTTGGTGGGGAAGAGATTGAGGACTTTTTCCAAAATGTCATACTACTCCTTGAATGTTAGTGTTGTTCTTACCAGAGGGCATTTTGTGAGGCAGAGATCCTGATCCACTGGAAGGAAGACTGCAAAAATAAAAACACATATTTATTTAATAATGTTAAGAAACATTTACTTAGTCATTGATGAGATGATGATTTCTGGAAATAATAAAAAAAAATATATATTTCCATCAGAGACCAGTCGTGGTGTTCCACAGGGCTCCAATCTCAAGCCACTATTATTTGTCCTAACTGAATTTACTTTGTTTATCCACTGAGCAAATTATAAGAAAAACATTTAACTTAAACAATCATGAAAAGTTCGAACAATTACAATTAATTGTCCTATTGTTTTTTACATTAAAAAAAAAAATAAAAAGTCCAGACAAACGCTGACTGGGACAAGAGATTAAAAGACATAAGGAGGAAAAAAAACAGAAGACTACAAACAGATTAAATAAATGAAGAATGTGTCTGTGATGTAGAATCTGACAGTTGTGACATTTTGTTTCTGTAGAGTTTTGAAGGTAAAGTCAGAGGTCGTATGCATATAGACTGATTTTGTTGTTTAGGGGTCCAGTTAAAACTGTAAATTTACCTGTCGCTGTGGCGTGATGGAGGGCCAGGGAGTCCAGGGCGGGGGGGCAGGCCTTTATGGAGGGGAAATGTGTTACTTTTAAGACCTGGTAGAGAGAAGCAGGATTTGGAGAATAAGTACAACTCTAAAGTCACAAACACTGGAGAGCTTGTCAAGAAAAAAATGATCTACACCCAAAGATCCACAATGTCTGTAGTCATAAGATTCGCCTGCTACACAAGTATTATACGTAAAAAAATATATATATTTTTACATTTACACATTGAAGTCCAGTGGTCATTATATAAATCATCCACAATTTTAAAAGAAATCTACATGTCTGAAAAAACATCAAAACTAAAATATGTTCCATATTTTTGAACAGATCTTCACTCTGGGAAACTTCCTCCTGAGTGATCAGAAAACTAGTGCAGAGTAGTGTTTGATATTTTGGCTTTTGCTTAAATGTTAAATAAAAAATGGAGAAAAAAATGAAATGAAAAAGTAAAATAATGGCTGAATAGATCTCACCATCGTCGTGTGGTTGCTGATGAGAGAAAAGAAGAAAAGGTTCAGAGTTCAGTTCAGCATCACGAGAAGTATTTTACACTTTTAAAACATAATTTAACATGCACAAATATCTCTTTTGTTTTAATGTAAAGCACTTTGAATGACTTGAAGTGTTAATGTTTGCAGGCACAAACTCACTGTACAAATAAAAACATCTACAAAACTCATTCTCAGAGTAAAAAACAAAAACTTACATCTCGCCTTCCATCAAACCTGTTAGATTAAAAAAAATCGTAATTAGCCAAAAAAATAGAAACAAAGATGATTAATCAAAAAGCCGGTGAGACAACAACTGAGTGGTTTCTCTTAAGGACCTGTTGGGTGATGGCCTGGCTGACGAGTTGCTTCTGTTGACGGAGGTGTTGGATGGAGGAAGAACAGGAGGTTTGGCTATGGTGGGAGGAGACGGGAAGTCCGGCCTGAACACACCAATAAAGTATTCACTCAGTGGCCAGTTCATTAGGAACATTAGTGAGAACAGTCGAGCACAAAATCCTCAGCTTTAGTATCTAATAACAGAGAGAAATGCTGATTCAACTGTGTTTTCATTGTGTAGAAAAACTGAACTGGCACATGTTCCTAATGTAGTCAGTGGGCTAGGCTAAATAACAGAAACACTTTATTGTTTAATAAGCACCACAAACTCCATCCTCCACTTCCATCATCCAGGTGAATCATCATCAAGGATGTTTCTGGTCTAGGTCAGTACCTGATCAGAAGAAATACACCGCTGATCGACACCGCTATTGTTTTTCATCCCTGATAAACCGGATTAATGAGGTATACTTGTTGCATCCATCTTAACGAGACTGTGAAACAACACTAGGATTATTGCTTCATAAGGAATAACAGAGGAATTAAGCAGACAGGTGTTACTGGGGTATGTTGGTGGAACAATAAATGTTTTATGGTGCAACTAATCCAGATTATTAAACCAGTTTTTGTGAGGCATGAAGTCAGATTTAAAAGGGAGTCATTTAGCCTACTGTTCCACCGCTTAAGCTCGGACTAACCTGTAAACCTAACACCCTGACAGCTAGTGACTGTTGCTTGGGGAATGAACTATGTCAAAGATAACAAACGTGAGTTAGGGTGAGTACAAACCTCCGGGACTGACCGCCAGGCTGTAAAAGACAAAAATAAAGTAAATCAATAAAAAACAAAAGCATTTGCTGTCACTCCAGCTTCAGCCCATTGTTTGTTGTTTTTTGAACTGATTTATATATAATTTCATGTATAAACTAATCACTGTGTTTGATTAATCTTTCATTTTACTTCTCACCTTGTCCGCTGCGCCAGAAGGACCTGTGAAGAAGAAAACAGTACAAAGGACTGATTAGCTTTACAAGTTTGCATTATTTTAGAGAGCCGTTGAAAATGATGAAGAGGACGATGTAATGAAGTCAGAAAACGGGTGAGAGTAAAGACAGATGAATGAGAGTTGTAGGCAATGAAGGATCAGACCTCTCATCTGGGAGTCTCTTCCTGGTTTGGTGTTACGAGAGATCACTGGCGGCGCTGAAGGAACTGAACACATCAACAAAAATAGAATAGAATAGGTCTTTATTGTCATTGTCACAAGTACAACAACGAGTACAAAGCCTTAATGCTTTAATCAGGAGATTAATTAATAATGAAAGTAAATATTAGAATGAGAATCTGATTTATTGACCAATGGGACAAGTTGTAGTGAAAAACTGGAGGCATGAAATGGGTGGTACAAGGCATATGACCCTGGTCTCTATGACCCTGGTCTCTATGACCCTGGTCTCTATGACCCTGGTCTCCATGGATAGGTCCGACTTCAGTGTCAGTAACATTGTGTCTGTTACTATGTCTGATTAATTAGTGATAAACTAAAGTGTCTTCTAGATTAGATTTGGTACCCAAAGTATTCAACATTGACTCAACAGATGCAGTCACACATGTATGATGTTGAGATTCTGTCAGGCAAGTCACCACATGCTGTATAGTAGATGGAGAATCATGTGGATAGACTCAAAAGGACCACACATATACAAGACAGTTACCTAGGTAACCAGAGCCTGGGATGTCCACTAAAGACCAACTGTCAGCTACAAATAGAATTGATTTATACTCGGACATTTCTTTATATCATCAATGTGAAGTCATCAGTGGAAACTAGGAACTCTTACAGGATCTCAGACAAACATTCAGCTGTTTGACACTGTTGCAATGATGACAGCGTCTTTTAGCATCACTGCCCTACTTACAATTTGCTGATGGTCGTCCAACAGAGTGAGGTGAGGGGTCTCTCCTAGAGGCCGGCTCTCTGGGCTGAATGAAATAATAAAAATAATGTAATAAATTCAGTTCACTAGTGGCCCTGTGGTGCCTGTGGAGGAGTCTGGGTATTGAAAGGAGTTTGAGTAGACTCACCATGGACAGAGTAGATGGAGTGGAGACAGGGGGGCGGGGACACGGGGCAGGGGGCGGAGCCATGGACGCTGCATGGTTATCCCTGTTATCTGTAAGAACAGATAAATTTGTGATTAAATTTGTCATTTTATCTTTAATGTGTCCCAGATTATACTAGTGTTTACATTTGGAACGACTGATAGCCCCTGCGGACTGACATAAATGCTTCCTGTTGATTCCTTCCTGTTCAATGTTTGAAGGTTCAGAGGTCATCTGTCAGTGACTGATTCTGATCTTTTAACATGTTCATTTTTTACCGATGTACTCCCCATCCCCGATGGGCACGGTGGGGTGGAACTTGTGAGGCAGGTCATCTGGAGGTTCAGAGGGTGGAGGCTCATAGTCGTCATCGTTTGGAGACTCATAGTCTCCGCCGCTGCCATCCTCATCTCCGCTGTACGGACTCTCATAGTCTTCATCAAACTCTTCATCCTGAAGGGAAACCAGTGAGGAAACAGAGAAACGGCCTTTAAATTCTTTTCAAATAAACATGTTCAGTTGTGCAAAAAGAACTATTAATAAATAATTTTCTTTAATTATATTTCTTCTTTTTTTTACTCAACATTTAATTAACTTTTGACTTAAGAATTTAAATCCACATTTATTTATTTACATACTTTTGTGGAACAAAACAATGAAATTAATTTAAACAAATATGAAACGTCTTCACGTGTCACCTTTGTGCCTCCATATTGTCTCTCTTATATAAGTTTGATATACGATAATTAATGATATTCAGCAGATAAACAGAAAGATATGAAGGTCAAACTCACAAACTCGTCTTCTCCCCAGCCTTGAACATCAGTGCCTGTGTCTGCAGAGAGAAATTATTTTAGTCGGCTCATTTAAGATTAGATTAAAGCTTTAACTGAGACATCATTCACACCACAGCTAATAATCATCATCAAATATAAATATAACAGATTACAACTTGAAACTTCTGATGGTATACATGTGTCACAAGATGAAGCGTGTTTATGAAAACTAATAAACGTGAGGAATATTTTAAATCTTCTGCTTGGGTTTAAAGTATAAAAGCTCTTACCTGGAGGGTGATACGTGGTCTGTCTGTGACAGAAAGAACATTTTTAAAAACACAAACCAACATGTTTGGACACACAACACGATCACAAAAAGACAAAAACTGGGGACTTTAACTCTTCATTAGAATCCATAATGATTTAATAATTACTCTTTAAATCAAACACTGTGTTTGCAGAATGTGAAGCCATGACATTTTAGATTTCACACTATTTGCCTAAACTTACTTTTTGCCAAACGGAAACAAACTCTTCCCCTCCTTCTTGCCAATTTCGCTGCTGATCTTGGAGATCAACCTGCAGAGATACAACCAGACAGTCGATCAATCACAGCCCCAAACGTCTTCTATCAGAATCTACGATGCAGAGATGGAAGCATTTCATATGTTTTTGGAGAGTTTAATTCTTCGGAGATTCAAATCAGATAATGAGGTGAAATTAAATGTATTTATTTATAATAAATAAATGTATTTATTATAAATAAATATTCGGATAAAAGAGGATGTTCCTCTTTTCACCCTGTATGATCTGATCTAATCTGATCTGATCTGATTTGATCTGGATGATAAAATATTCTCCAGTTGAATGAAGACACCTCAACAGGACAGAAGCTCCATGTTGGACAGACGAGCGTCACCTCTTCCATCATGCTCATCATACACAGGTTGTGAGCTGCACTCGGTCCAAATACTTTTGAACACTTTGAACGCTATCAGGCAGAAGAACAGTATGTCCCTCACAGCTTCCTCTGTACTCATATAAACCATCTTCAGCGAGCTGAAACAAACCAAACCATGGCACTGCTAACTGCAGTACCACCATGCAGCAGCAGGAGGCGGTACTCACGGAGCATGAAGTTTGGGGAATTTCTGGAGGTCGTTTTCACTCAGATTCTGGAAAGACAAAATATGGTGTGAAGACATTGATACATGGAGCAGCTTACGTTTTCCATCCCGATAGCCTTCTGACATGCTTCAGATATCGAGTTATTCAAGGACCAAGGCTAGGAGCTCTCTTATTCTGTCTGATCTGATCTGATCTGATCTGATCTGATCTGATTGTCTTGTCTTGTCTTGTCTTGTTTTGTCTTTTGGTCTGTTCTGTTCTGTTCTGTTCTGTTCTGGTTTGGTCTGGTCTGGTTTGATCTGGTCTGGTCTGGTCTGGTCTGGTCTGTGTATAAACCATTGCAGATGTTTATTTTCAGGTCAGGGTTTTATCAAAGACCAGTTCACATTAGACCAGTTTTCAGGTGCAGCTGTGATCTGGTTAGACAGTCTCTGTGGTTAGCACATTCGGCTTTTAATCAACAGGATGGTGGTTAGAGCAGTTGACGATGAACATCCTAGGCCACAGTAATGTTTAACTTAGTTCACACATAGCTGGAGGTAAACCTCTAACTCTTGCTGATAATAACCGACGCTTAGATGATTGGAATCCTGATGTTTAGTCTTTGTTCCTGAACTCACCACGAATCTGGGGCCGTTGATCGAGTTCTTCAACACCACTTTGTCGCAGCCGGACAGATTCATCTGCACAAGAGAGAGGTTCATGAATTTTAATAGCAACTCATCCGTTTCTACACAGATGACACAGTCTTGTATACATCAAGATTAGAGTCGAAGCTGATAAGACCAAACATGTTTACCCATAATTCTTGCTAGATTCAGATTCTGTGACCAAGTAGATCAGTGTGCTGTACTAATTTTGAGGCAGTTGTACTTTGTTTCTGTTCTAAAGTGACATAAAAATGATTTCATCAGACAAGAGGGTTGGAGCCTTATCCAGAAGAGACGGATAAGACATTTTCAAGAATACAGAAAGGGGAAACCCGGCGACTTTGTCACACATTCACTCTTCTCTCAGAAGTGAATACTGTACTTCTTCGAGCTAAAAGAAAAAAGACAATGTTCCTGTTTTACGCATCTGAAGACGTGTTAGTTCGTTAGTCAGTTTGGAAACGATTTATTCTTTATGTGGTGACTTAAGTTTGGTTTTAGTTTTGCAGAGAACTGGTTGCTCTTTGCCCTTCTTCCAAATAAACGCTAAGCTGGATCGTTCTTAGTGATCAGGTCATAGTTCAACTGTGCAGACAAACTTTCTATCTGCGGGAAGGGAACTCAAGATCTCTGAAAATAAAGACCACAGATTGAAAATCCTCACCCTCCTCAGATAGTCTGCCAGCTGTGGTGGATTCCATCCCATCACCTCCGACTTGGACGGCGTTCTGTCTGAACTCATCGTGGGTCGTCTCCTCGACTCAAAGACGCAACGATGAGACTGAAGGCTTATCGTCAAACTCTTTGTTCACTCTAACAAGAGGAGACCAACATTAGACAGACAGTGGACCAGTTTTGTTTTGTTTTTTCGTTCCGACGTCGGGCCTCGTTGCTCCAACAGCTCCTTCCTGTGAAACGTGAAAACCAGACTTCTCTTAAAGACTGACATAAAAACAAATGAACTACCGTCTTCAGGTTTTACTTCCTCAAACCGACTCACCCGTCTCTACCTCGCCGAGCGTCCCTCCAAGCGAAGCATCCAGACGCGAGGGGGGAAAGTGCAGGCAGACATGTCAACGAGGACCCAAAATGGCTTCCTTCTTCCTGACTCCCACTCTTTCAGTGTCTCTCTCTCTCTCTCTCTATCTATCTATCTCTTTATTACCTCTCTTTCCTCCCTTCTGTCTCACTCCCTCCCTCCCTCTCTCAGAGGAAGTGACTGTTCAAGCCACAGAGCGGAACAGACGCTGCAGTTGCACCCACTCGCTGCAACAACTTGACAAGAAACACCAGATAAAACATTCACACATGACACCGGCTCTGGATCAGCCTCGGAGTCGAGTTTGTCAGCGAGCAGAAGTTAGCGCTGAACCCAGGTCGGCTCAGAGAGAGACTGAAACTTTAAACTTGAGTGAGATACGTAAAGTAGAAAAAGTCATGTTTAATCCACATTAGAAACTAAAAGTACTCACCGGCTTCGCAGACATTCAGACGACCACAAATCTACTGGAAATGCTTCACTGACCAGAGGATGGAAAACAGGATGTAAACAAAACAACTAAAGATGTACACACATCTTCAGCTAATGCTAATAGACCAGCTAACACATTGGGATCTGGAAATCAGGTGTACCTTGAACAAAACAATTCACATGTTAAAAAATGTAAACAGGATATACTCTCATTGGCCATTTCATTAGGTACACTAGTGAAACCATATGAAGGTTCCGGTGTTCAGCTTTAGTTCCTAATAACTGAACAAGATGATTATTCAACTGTGTTTTCAATGTGTTGAAGTACTGAACTGTAGCTTGTTCTAAAATATGGATCATCTCCTCAGATCAGTCTAGTTTAACAGCACCATAAACTCCATCTTCCACAATGATCATCAAGTTAAATCACCACTTTTCAGCTCAACATAATTTAGATTAGAACTACTTCACTAGTGTACCTAATGAATGGACCACAGTGTGTAGGTTCCTCTGGATTGAAAAACACCCTGAGAACATAGATGAGCTGAGACTAGCATTTTATATTCTGTTACAGTTATTTATATTAGCTATAGCTGCGTCAAACTATTGAGAAACTTTTATTTTTTAATATTTTCTGTGTTTTTTTCTCAGACATGTGACGCTCAAACACAGGAGAACCGTTCTTCAGACAGACTTCCTGAAATCCTGGCGGGAGGGGTGCATTCTTTGAGCCCCATAAATAAATTACCACACATGCAGAAGTTTAAGCTGACGGTAAGATCTCTACCGCAGTGTGAAAAATGCAAAGCGTCTGAAATAACCTGATTAATCAACCAGAGAAGAAGAAGAACGTTGAACTTCCTGTTTAGAGACGCTTGGTTGTTGTTCCCTTAAAGGATGAAGGTTATGTTTGAACACACCCCCAGAGACTTTCTTCTATTATTTTCTATTGAAATCAAGACATTTCAGTTTAAAGCTGGTCCATATCTCAGAGTCCTTCAGGTCTCGAAGGCCAGAATTGTCTACATTTCTGCATAAAAACATCTCAAGACATCTGTCCATGAGCTGGGTCATGCAGCGAGACAACAAGTCCAAGAACACAAGTCGTTCTACAACAGAATGGTTAAAGAAGACATTAATCCAACAGAAATGTTGTGGAAGTACCTGAAGCAGAACTGAAGTGGTTCTGTTCTGAGGAATGAGCTAAAATTCCTCCAAACTGCTGTAGACGACTGATCAGCAGTTATTGGAAATGTTTAGTTGATGTTATTGCTGCACAAGGAAGTCACAGCAGATACTGGAAACAAGGGCACAGTTAACATCTCACTGATATGTAATACTGGCTCATTTTAGTTTAATATTCTGTATCATGTGTTTCATTGATGTTTTGCATAATTTCTGTGAAGAAATGTAGAAAATAATTTATATTTTTATGTTTTTACCTTATGTACTCATATTTTCTTTTACTCATCAACAAGGACACTACATGCCGTACGGAGTATGATCTTGTACGTGTTAAATAAACTGATAATAAACTCTTGAACTGGAAATGAAGACAGTTTCCTCTGCTGCAAAGAAGCTACGACGTCTTCGTCAGTTCTTCAGACACCTAAGGTGGAACTTGAATTTGTCTATTTGAGTTGGACAGCCTGCAGACTCTCTGTCGGCTCATAATTCAGCAAACAGCCCAGAGGAGAGGAAACCAACTTCCTCTTCTTCTTCCTTTAGACAAGACTTCCGCTTGAGGCAGAGTCTGAAACGTCAGGTGATGTAACTTCCTGTCTCTGCGGCAGGTGTAATGATCTTTTTTTAGTTTTCATGAAAGGAGCCTACACTGTAATGGACAGTGAAGGCATCATGCCAAGATCTGTCACTGGTTTAAACATGATCATTCGTCTGATGTAGGTTCAAGTGCAAACTCTCTCTGTTTCTGTGGCCTGGCTGCATGGACCACCAACTACCTCACCAACAGGCCGCAGTATGTGAAGCTTCGCAACTGTGTGTCTGATGTGGTAGTCTGCAGCACAGGGGACAGCTGCCACCTCCATCATCAACTTGTTGACTGGTGTGCACTAAACCACCTGCACATCAGTGCCAGCAAGACTTCAGCAGGAAACCACTTCACTTTGCACTGGTGAACATCCAGGGCTTGGACATTGAGGTCGTAGAGGAATACAAATACCTGGGTGTTCACCTCAGCGATAAACTGGACTGGACACACAACACAAACGGCCTGTACAAGAAGGGCCAAAGTCGTCTTCACCTGCTGAGACGACTGAGGTCCTTTGGGATGTGCAGTGTCACTGCTCAGGACTTTCTATGACTCTGTGGTGGCTTCTGCCGTCCTGTACGCAGTGGTCTGCTGAGAAGGTCAGGAGGAGACTGAACAGACGGGCCGGCTCCATCCTGGACTGCTCTCTGGACTCCATCGAGGAGGTGGGTGAGAGGAGGATGTTAGCCAAGCTGACATCAATCATGGACAACCCCTCTCACCCACTGCATCAGACTGTAGGAGACTGCTGCACCCACACTGCAAAAACGAACGCTACCGCAGCTCCTTCATACCAACTGCCATTAGGCTGTACAACACCAGCCTGAGTCATAAATAACCCATGTTTTTGTTTTTTTACAGTCAGTTTAAATATGCGTTTTGTACTGCCTTATATTGCATGAACCACTACCTCACCATATTTTTGTAATTTTCCTGTCCAATTCATTATTGCTTTTTGTATATGTATCTTTGCCAAATTTCATACGTCTTGGAACATGTAAAACAGGAAGCAGTCGTCTGATTCCAGAATAAAACAGACTTCTGTTTAAGATCAATAACATTTCAGCGACTCAATCAGAGAAGAATTTATTTATTCAGATCAATATCAGAGACTTTGATTTCGTAATAAACCAGAACATCACACGAAGGAAAGGTCCCTGAAAGCATCAGAAGATGAAGAATAAGAAAAAGATGAACTTTTAATCAAACTTTTTAATCTGAATTTTTTCTTTTTAATATATGAAGCAGAAAAAACAAACATTTATTTAACGTGTTGTGGTGTCACCTGTGGCCGCTGTCCCCTCTGTGTCTGACAGGAAGCAGCCGGTTTAAACAGACAAGTCTACCAAAATAAAAGCCTGGCGGAGGTTAAAGTCTGAAGCAGGAGCTGCTCCGTGCTGCGTTTACAGTCTTAGGTGTGAACAGCTTCCTGTTCCAGGTCAAATGACGTCAGTGACTTTTCTTGGATGAGCCGAAGCCGGAGAAACCCATGACGGCCGCCATCTCGTCGTCCTCCTCGAAGTCCACGTCCTCCTCCGCCCGCCGCTTCCTCTCCTTCAGCTTCTCCTTCTTGTAGGCTTTCGCTTTCTCTTCCTGACACAACAATAAAACAATAGTTTTTTCACGTCATGGATTCAATCAGACGTCATTCATCAGCTGAAAACCCTTGAACGCCTCCCCACCTCCTCCCGCAGCTCCTTCATGCGCTCCTCGAAGTCGTACTCCTTTTGCTTCTCCTCCAGCTTCTTCTTGTTCACCTCAAATCGTTTCTTCACCTGATCTAGAGACGAGCGCTCCACCCGCATCGACATGCCAAGATTCCTCTGGTCTGCTCAAACACAAACACATGTGGAAACAGATTTTAACAGAGCCCTTTGATTGATCCACCAACCAGTGGGCTCCTCCTTTGTCAAGGCTAATGTTAACAACCATGCTAACGTTTTCTTACCCTCTACTTACTCTTTTCGATTCAATGCTAACTAGCAACCTGGCAACAGTAACATAGGAACGCGGGGCTTGACACATTGGTGGCCAGTGCACCAATCAAGAAGGCGTCACTTCAGCTGTGAACTCACGTTTCTTCCCGTTGATGTGATCCAGGAAGTTGATGGAGTCTTTGACCACGCAGTCACAGACGTTGCAGTAATAACTGAAAGAGAAAAGCCTCTTGTTGAATTACCTGCGATTATGAATTTTCACGTGTTTTTAAACAAACAGAAAAGTTCAAACATCAAGATTTAACTGCATCAGCTCGTGGAAAGCGTGTTTGATTCCACAGTTTATTTCCACTGAGTCTAAGAAGTTAAATAACTAATCATAATCAAATCATTAGGTTTTTGGTCGTACCCGCCCATCTCTGCCTGAGGAGTGGTCTTTGTGATGACAATGGTCTTCCCCAGCTTGGACTCCAGGTCCACCTTGTAGTCTCGGTGACGCAGGAGCTCCCGCTTGACGGGTGGCGCCGTCTTCCCTGAAAGACAACGAATAAAAGATCAAAGACGTCACAGTTTCAACTCATCGTCTCTCAAACTACGATCTGTGTCAGGCTTTACCATGACTGAAAAGTTAGAATCATCAGGAATTAAATGATCTATAAAGATAAAGAAACAAGGTGGAGGGAGAGTAGAACTCCCTGACAGGAAGTTGCCATCTTAAATTCTTCATCTTCTGTAACCACTTGTCCTGTGAAGGGTGGCAGGGGGCTGGGGCCTATTCATCGAGTGAGAGGCAGGGTACACCCTGGACAGGTCTCTGGTCTATCACAGGGTATCACACTCCTACGATTTTAGAATCATCAGTGAACCTAACAAGTATGTCTTTGGACAGTGAGAGGAAGCCGGAGTACCCGGAGAGAACCCAAGCAGATAGTAGAACATGCAAACTCCACACAGAAAGGCCCCAGTCGGCCTGGATTCAAACCCAGAGTCATCCTAAATTATGGACCAATAACTAATTCTTCACTAAAGGTTGAATGAAGCAACAGTTCTTATTATTGTAGTAAATTAAAGTCAAGTTATCATGAAAGTCTTGGTTTTCCCTTGACTGTGTGATGGAATACAGGCTATTATTTTGATAATTGAATATTAGCCACTTTAGCAAACTTCCTGTCAGGGAGACCAACTTTGTCACACTTTAAATCTCCACCAGCAGGAAGAAAATTAACCTCCATCTTCTCACCATCTCTCTTCTCCCGGTCTCTCTCCTCCGCCAGACGTTTCTGGGCGAGGTTCTCGAACTCGTCTTTGTCCCATTTTCGCCGGAAGTCGGTCTTGCTGGACTAGAGGAGAAAACGAAGGCGTCTCAGTAAAACGTGGACATGGAGAAGACTTCCAGTCAGTTGGTCTGTGCGGTCTTTGATATCAATTACCTGCTGCATCGAGGCTGATCAGGTTTATAACTATATGATAACACTAAAATAACGCCTGTTAACTCCAAACATCCGGATTCAAAATGTAAATTATTATTTGGATATTATTAATTGACAACAATAAATTCATAGAGCACACTGTGATGCACTCAAAAGTCTGATTATTTAATTGATTATTTTTATTTTGCATTTCCGTTCCACTTCCTGTGTTCGAGCCAACGACCGGAAGTGCTTTTGTTGTTGAGGGTAGCGGAGCTCATGCTAACTCTTAGCATCCTCGTTCTGTTTCAGGGCTACGGCAGGAAAACTCAAGTGAACAGAAAACAGGTCGCGCTTAATGTAAAATACTTAAAACTACATAAGTGAACGCCGCTACGTTTGAAATAAACCCGGAAGCGTTCGCTTTCTTGTAAGTTAGCAGGCTACCTACCGTTAGCTGCAAGCTCGAAACGGCTTTTTAAACATTTTAATCGAACTCAGTCGGAGTCATTTTCGAATTAGATCAATAGATCTACTCGGGCTGAAGTTATATAAGAAACACCTGCATCATTTTATATTGTTTAAGACATTAAAATAGCTCCGGTCTGACACTCACCCCACTGCCAGACGCCATCTTGTTTATTCTGTGACCGGAAACAGCAGCGTTGTTGTTTTTCTTGAACATCGCCCCCTGCAGGAGCGGAGACACATGGCGGGTTTTATTATTACTCACCTGTTGTTTCAAGTGTTTACGGTCAATTACCATGTCATGAATAAATAAAATAATTTATTAAAATCATCATATTCTTTTTCCATGTTTTTTTATTTTAAGAATGTAACAGAATCTGGTCAATACAAAAACATCAAAGTACCTGAGATGATTACGTTCAGGTCACAAAAATGTATTTAAAAATATTAATTAAGTTTAGTGGTAAGATTAAGAAGAAGACACGTGATTCTTTTCTTCACTTGTCCGGCTCTGAGTCCGGAAGTGCCCCAGGTGATGCGCCCCTCCCCCTCCCCTACCGCAGGTGCAGCTCATTAAAAAGATGTGAAAGCGGAATCATGGCGTCTGTCCGTCTCAAGTGAAGGCGCCAAACTCAAAGTGCAACAGAAATGTCAACGAGTGGAGTGGAAACGGCTGCGCGGAGCCCGCTGCTCTCCTCCAGGTGTGTAGAACCAGAACCAGAGCCGAAATAATCCAGACAGGTCTCAGTACAGAGCTGGTGAAGGTTATCTTTATTCCCTGTAACTGATATGACAACAACCGAAACAATACGGAACCCCCGGACCCCTGCATCCCCCTCCTCTCCAAAAAAATAATCAAATTTAATGTTGAAGAACAATTACTTGGATTCTTTGTGGAGAAGGATCTACTTCTCTCTAGGTTAATTGTCCTCGGTGATGTCCTCTGAAGGTTTAAATTGCTTTGAATCTAAATATGATTTTGACTCAGTCGGCCTCATTAACAGATAAAAAAAAAA
>JASGAT010353212.1:0-10605 GCA_030220025.1 Chelon auratus | reverse complement strand
AGACCCCAACAGAGAAGAGCACAGTTTCGAAAGCTCTGAACTGTGTTTAAGGAGAAAAAAAAAAAGGCTGAGGGAGGAGAAGGGAGGAGAGAAGCCGGGAGGAACACAAGGCAGCAATGGATAGCAGAGTGGCTCGGTCTGACCCTGGGATGGCCTGGATTCACACATTGCTGCTGGCCACCATCCAGCACACACACTAGGCTGCTAACGCCACTGAGGTACAGTACTAAACAAACAGCAACTATAACTAATTAAGCTGCATACACATTCCACCTTCTTCCCAGAACCTGGTTACTGGAGAATTTTGCTGCTGAGAGTGAAAGCTGAGTTGTGCTATTTGACTGAAAGTGATTGTGCACTTGAGGAAAGTGTTGGTGTGCTGCTTGCAAGGTGTTTATTTGACAGCATACAGTATATCTGTCTGAATCTACTGTCTCTATACATGATATAAAAACAAATCAGATTTGTTAACAGGATTCTATTTGCCTGGTTGCGTGTTGTCTCTACTAACAAAACCAGCGCTTTCTTGAGAGCCAAAGGCTGCAGATCCAGAGCCAAACATGCAGCTCAAGTAGATCCTGCCAGCAGATTATCAGCTTCTCTATTCATTTATTCTCTTGGAAGCATTTGCCTTGCATCGCTAATGTTTCCAGCAGCTCCCTAAGCAGTGCAGAATGAGGTGAGCCTTGAGTGTGATGGTTACAGTGTAGCAATGAGTCGTTGCAGAGCGGGGCAGGTAAGTGCATGTCTGGAATATGCTGGTTGAGGGGTTGTTAAAAACTGTACAAGGCTGAAACTTTTAACACTCTGCTGGGTACTCCTCCGTGGGATATTTTAGAATAAGACACAATACCTGTGGCGTCATACTGAGCTTCTGTTGTCGGCAACATGTTCATGTGTTAGTTCACATACAGTATACATGTGTGTTTGTTTACTCTCACAAAGTCTGGGGAGACAGTGGGGATACTCAGCGATGCAGTGATGACATTCTGTAGACAGGCTGTGATAATAGGGAGGAAGCTGCTCTTGTGACCCAGATTACTTCTTCTCAACATCTCTTCAAATGCCATCAGAGAGAGGATGAGCCGAGGACATGGCTGACTTTCTGTCTTGATGACTAAGTGCGTTGTCATGTTGACTGCTGCTGCTCTGCGTGTATGGATCGTCTGGACGTGCATATTTTGTCTGGAGCACCATTAGATAGCTGTGGGTGATTTCTGGATTATCTGATTTATGACGCTACGTCTGACTGGAACACACCTTACAATGTGGTTCAAAGTACCACCAGCACAAAGTAAAAAGAAGGACCTTGAACTGTTTTTCTGCACTTTATGGCAGGCTGGAGATCCCCGTGTATGATGGCAGAAAGGCTTGTGATAACATTTGTTAGTCAGCATACTGACTAACAAATGGAAAAAGAGAGATTTAAAGTGGCTGACTGAATCTTGTGGAAGCACACTACTGTATATTTCATTCCCCTCTGCATGCCTGTTCACATCAGATTTATAAATCACAGAATCACTCCCTCTTCCCACTTCCTCCGTCCCCCCACAACCGTATGTCTGGAGAGCACCTGCCTCATCACCTGCCACTCAGACAGTGGCTGTCTGAGCATGTGTGTGTGTAGATGCCACACCTAACCCTCATCTCTTTACCTCCCTCACCTCTCTCTGTGCGCCTGTTTGAGGTTTATACTCACGTGCATGAACACATGCTCTACCCTCAATATGACTGCCTGTGCTCTACTTTCTGCACCGACTTGTTTTCCTGAGAACTAGGTTAAAATAATTAGGCATCACTGACCGAACGCAGCCTGCTATTTAAACACGAGCGACACTGATATTTTAAGGAGACTCTGTCACTTACCCTTCTAGCTTTCGGCCTAAAGCAGCAGCCGTTTCAACAGGCCATAATAGCAGCCCTTGCTCCTGCACATGTATAGCTGAGTTTCTTTGTTTGTCTCCCGCCTCAGCTTAGTGGTCACTTTCGAAGGAATGAGCATGCAGAGTCATCCGGGGAATGTGGAAAAGTGTCTCTGTGTGTCAGAGGGTCTCATCTCAGGCTGGGGCGCCTCTGAGTTGGACATGAACTTGTCTTCAGACCTGGACTGTAAAACAGACCACCTACTGAGTTAAAAGCCTGTGCATTCAGCCAATAATAATAATACAGTAACGTGGCGGCTTTGATTTATAAGCAGAAAAGTTTATTTTCTGAGAAAACCAGGCAACCCTAAGCCCTTAAAAGCATAAACTTTTCACTTTTCAGGCAGCGGTGTCCATGCCCTGTCATTTATTAGTTAATTTGCGTGTCAGAGAATATTTGGCTTAAACGCGAAGGTTTATACAGACAGAAGATTGAAATTTGAGCCCCGGAGGCGATGTGTGCCGAGCACTGCCCTGACTGTGTGGCTGCACACCTGTCTAGCACTGCAGCCCCGAGGTTATTTCACAAGGTGACTCGGCCAATAACACGCCGAGTGTTTCACATGTTCTCATGCATGATAATAAGTTTCAGGCAATGAAGGCAAAGCTTCTTCACTAAAATGTTGCCTCTATGCTCTTCTTGGGGGAAAAAAAACACAAACCAGGTGTTGCTTTCGCATTCAACAGCTCTTCTTTTCTTTTTCTCTCCCTTCAGTGTCTTTTATCTTCTCTTTGAAATCATTGCTCTAATCCTTATGACGCTGCTGGTATTCAGTTTGGTTTGATTAGATTATGGCTGTAGCTCTGGGCTAAACAGGAAGTATTTTCTGGATGGTCATTTTGCTTGGCGTATTCCACTTTTACCCGGTCATGTTTCAAAACAACATATGGCTTGTCCATACCTGTCCAGATAATAAAAGGAAGGAGAAGGGTGAAAAAAAAAAGTGGAGCAGAGAGTTAGGAAACAGCAGGGAAGAAAACTTGGGAGCAGATTAATGCAAGAGATGCATCAGCAATTTGACGTAAAGTAGGTCACTCTATTGAGAGTTCAGTGGCAGAGGATCAGATTGGAATCAAAGTGCTCTGATTGACAGTTTGAGTGCAACAAACTCAGCCTCTTCCTTTCTAACCAAATTAGACCAGGAAAATAAAAATAAGATGAAGATAAGATTGCCAGTAACGACTTAAACATTTAAATAATACAGTTGGTGATATTGAACATATTCTTTTTGTCAACAAAAGACCAAAGCTACAAAGGGGCCAGTCCATCGTGCAATATTTTCCCACCTTTTTGTGGCTCCCAGCTCCCAAGCCTATGGTTTCTTACCTGAAATGTTTTTGTTAGGGACTATTTTCAGTCATGGAGCATTATGTATTTGGTGCTCTGGTATTCAAAGCAGTGGGATGGTTCATAGTTCATACTTCTCAACCTCCATTATGAATAGCGTTGTGTTTTTGTGAATTTTTGAATACCGATTAGCGAAAAAATAAATCTTTCTGAAACTTTACAGCCTATACACTACTACTACTAGATATCTGATAAGCTGTAAAGACAGGCTGAACAGCTGTCTGAAACCTTTGAATCGGATACTTGCAGCCTCTGAATCAACAAACATGTGGTTATAGCTTATGCTATGGATGGAGCTGCAGAAACGCACATATAGTTTTAGTTTCTTTGCTCTCAAACATGAATTTTATGAGATGCGGTTGATTTTCAGCACCAGACAATCGGACAAGATGGCTTAATCAGTCACTGGTCTGATTTGTGAAAGAAATCAGTGAAACAAGAATAATACGCATAATATGTAACAACTTCAGCTGCTGGTTCCTGTTAGAGTATGCTTTGAATTCTGCTTTACAGACTAATTATTGACGAGTCAAATCCTCAAGGAAGCTGAATATTAATATAAGAAATGAAACTGCCAAAACAGACCCATTACAGATTAGTCTGTCCAAATCCCCAGCCGTAGTATGAAGGAGTGAGACAAACTTTGTACTAATGAAGACACATGTCAGCTGTTTCTCCAGAATTGATCTTTGATGTGTTGGTAGTAGTTTTTGGAAAACAACTGGCAGCAGGGAATAGGTTCTATCAACAGCTGGATATGTACAAAATACTTTTTATAGGGTCGATTGATTGCTTTGATTGTTTCAGATTTAAAATAAAGTTCATTCATTCATTCATTCATTTTCTGTAACTGCTTGTCCTGTGAGGGGTCGCGGTGGGAAGGCTGGAGTCTATCCCAGCTGTCATCGGGTGAGAGGCAGGGTACACCCTGGACAGGTCGGCAGTCTATCACAGGGCTAAAATAAAGTTAATAGTATAAAATTATGATTAGTAGTATAACATACTGTATTTAACTAAGGTGAATTCCTAATCTGCTGGTTTTAACTTTTCCTGTGTTCTTGTAACCTACCAAAACATTCTAAAGGCCTTCTTTTTCTTACATACTGATCACCATTGTCTGCCAGAAGGTGCTGATTATGAGATTTTCTGGATTTACTGCTTCTTGAATCGTTGGCCCTCCATCAACTCGGTAGCTTTTGTGACTTATGACAAAGCACCTTAATTAGATTAGGTTATTTCCATAAGTTTTGTCAATGGCTCCTTTGTGCTTTTGCCATCCTGGCATGTCCGTCTGCTGTGCATCAGCTTATCTGACTGCAGTTGTTATGGTGGAAGAGTGAAGCGGGGAGGGAGGTGGGGGAGGTTAAAGGTCCAAAAGTCTTGGCGTTTACGCGTGAGATGGTCACCATTTTTTCAGGCTTTTAAATGAGAGATTGTTGTTTGTCCATCTCTGCTGGCCGGATTCATGGCTAGAGTAGACGGGGTTAGAGGAGGCCTCTCCACGTCTCGTCGCTTTCAATCAAACGGCTGATAGCCTCTCACACACAAACTCTCATTCAGGTGTGTGTCATAGCTTTGTGTGATTGTGAGCCAAGTTGTCAGTATGCATCTTCATAGTGTCCCGGAAGGTCATGGGTAAGTCGCCGGAGGCTTTGGAAGAGGATTAGGAGGACCCACACCATGTGTAAACATTTGGGTAACACCCCCCTCACCACCACCACCACCACTCAACCCGCCTCCTCCGTAGCCTCTGGGGTGCTCACCTGTCTCAGTGGGTGGAGGCTGGAGGTAGAACGAATACCAAGAAACTCCCTGACCTGAATTCATTCAGCCTTTCTCACACTGTTGAGGCGACAGAGCTTTAGGAAAAAAAAGAAGCAGATTAGCGTGTCTTTAAGACATCTGCTGTGACTTCTCTGGTAGGAATTCGCGTCTTGAGGAGTTTGTTTTGATTGAGATGAAACTCATCAAAAACTACTAACAAGATAGTGCCTGGTTTTCCATGAAGGCACAAACTAAAGTTCAAGTTATAGGAATTTCCTCAGGGAGAAACGACAGAAAGAGAGTCTGAAAAACATTTCAACAACTGATGAATTGAAATTTATTATGAAAATGTGCAACTATAGGAGATACATTCAAAACAACCAAACCAAGCATGCCTACCTCAAAGAAGCAAACGAAGCTGCTGTGTAATGTCTGAATTTTATCAGAAGTTTCCCAACTGCCCATAATAGTTTCTCTGTCAGCACATCCTAATTTGCGTCAAAATAACTGGATAGAAGACAACAAAATATAAATAAAGCATAAAATATGTGGACTATGTGCCGCATACGCACCACATATCCAAATATGCACCACCTGTGGATTGTGTAGTAATCCAACAGAATATTTATTTATATAGTACAGGAAAATATCACAAACCCTAATAACGTGAAGAAAAATGCAGATCCTGCTTTAAAAGTAAAAAAACAAAGAAAAACGTCTTCCTTTTTTTTCACACTAGTAGAGCCTCATTTTTATCCCAGCGCTGATAGAAAATGTTACCAAAGTTTCACAGGGAGGCTGGTTTTCCCATAAGTGACAGCGGATGATGTCATGTCTTGTCTCAGCAGACAATGCTGGGCTCTTTAGTCTGCTGCCTGGCAATTAGTGGTCTGATGTGACTGAGTTAAACTGCGATCTCACACACACACACAAGCTGGTCACACCACACTGACAGGACACTCCAGTCTGTCTGACCAAACACACAGGACTTACGTTCATAGAGGGAGAGAGAGAGTGTGTTGGGGGAGGAACAGACTGCATGAAGGTTTCCTGTCCTGTACAAGTTTCCAGATTGATTTAGGTTACACACATGTCAACACTCAACAAAAGACCTTATCTTCAAGAAAACACAAACAAGTCTGGTTATTGTTTCTGGACATACCATGACCTGGATGACTAAGAACCTTCACAGACGTGTTTGATCTGATTTTATTTTGTTGGTGAGCAGTACAAAGTCCAACATCATAGCAAAGTTAAATGATCCTGAATAAAATGTTTGTTCTGGATCCTGGTGATCACACTGACTTAGCAATTAGTTATATGCATTCAGTCTGACGCCATTTTTGTTTTATCTGGGTTTTGGTTTGCTGGCATCACCTTCTCTTTATAAACAGTAGAAGTAGAAGTAAGAATACTGATAACTATACAGGTTTAAGAGTTGTTTACTTAAAGAAGTCACGGTCACAATTTTCTCTCTCTATTTTTTTAATTTGCTTTGACACTCACTCATCCGTTGTTTTTCCGACTAGAAAGAAGCATCAGCAATCACAACACTAGAATAATTATTTTCAGAGGTCTGGAACCATGTTCCTTATACTGTAAGTCATCTGTGAAGTATTTGAAAATTAGCCTCTCTATTTTCACTGACTTCAGGATTATTTTCAGACCTTCAGGCTGATATACTTTGTGTCAGATGTCATCCACAGCAACATCCATTTTTGAGAAGATTAAGATAACTGATAAAAAAGTGTCTCACATTAAACAAGATGATGGAAAGTGACTTAAGAGGCAGAAATCTCTGCCTTAGTGAAGCTATATTTATCACAACAGACTCAGTTTTGCCCTAAAAAACATCCATTACTGTAATTCAGATATCTTGGTACAAAGAACAGGAGCAAAGCCACACACTCATTCTGTGCTGGGACTATTTTCTGCTGCGGATTAATACTCATTTGGATCTCTAGTGAAAATTCACAGCCAGGAAATGATTTAAAAGGAATTATAGTGTTGGTAGGTGTATTATTTTAAGTCTAAGTATTTCCACACAAAACACAACCTGATGAGTGAGCTGTTGTTGTTGTCAGTGAGCTGGTTAGGAATGTAGCGGGTAGCCAAATCATGTCACCTTTAAATAGAAATCGAAAGTTGATTCTACAGTGTTGGTAATAATTGGCACTTCTGCCTCAGCTTAACAATCAGAGGCAAAGGTCATGCCGGACAGCCGGACATTGGTATGGAGAGGTCCATGTTAATGTTTGAATTATATGTTGATGGGTGACCAACCACCTGAAGTTATGTCTGACTATGCAGCACGTGTAAAGATGGACATACCCTCAGTGCCATCACCCATGGGTTTCCTGAAGAGCAGTTTTGAAGCTCAGTGTGGTGACCAGCTGTCGACATCTTGTGTCCTCATAACCTGGCTAATTTATAAATGTCTAAAGCACCTGAGACAGCACCCATCTATCACTCAAAGAAAATAATGTCTAATTAAGGATGTAGCTGATCCTTAATCAGACTAGATTATTAGATTAGATTATTAGATTATTTTAATCCTTAATGAAGTTAAATATGATTTATATAAAAATGTAACATGATGACAGTTATCATGAATGGAGAATTTTTGGACTAGGCTCTAAACATGTTTGCATGTTTACATGGAGGGCTATAGAGATTAACCTCCATCGTTATGAAAGTAAACAGTGTAACAATGCATATCTTCACCTTTATAAACCACAAAGAGCTCCAGCAATGAATCCATTTGTATTAATATCCTCATGTACCCCCCTGGCAAGCACCAAACTAACTTTAATTACGCGATTACACAACATTTGGCTTTCAAGGAGCTGAATCAGCAATGGATTTATGCTCATAGTCATGTGATACACTCCATTAAAGGATTATTCCGAGGCCTTCTAAATGGAAAAAATGTCACAATTAAAAATGCTCCTTATACGGCTGCTGGCATTAAAGGCATGCCACAGTGCCATTCATTAACTCCTGCATGCAGACACGGCGTCTTAGAGCAGCCTAACGAAATTACAGGGAGAAACACTGGCAGCAAAGTCCATAACAGTCACAAATAACACCCTGCTATGACAAGGGAAATTACACGTCTTTGGAATTGAAATTTTAAAAGCGTGATATAATTGTATCAGTGCGAGGAATGTGCGGTATAAGTACCCAGATGCTTTCATGTCTTGATAAATGTGGCGGTGAAGCTTATTGTCTACTTTTTGGGACTTCAAGGTTTTTTCAATCAAATGGGAAGATAACTAATTTTCTACAAAGGGAATGTTGATTTATGATGACTTGGCTGTTGGTGGAAGATCACGTGAACATTGATTCATCAGGATAGCGGCACAACTGTGGAGACTGTGTGTTTTGTTATCTAGGAAAATGCACTGTAAATAATTAATATTTGATCTCACATGACAGACTTAAGACGGAGGTAAGTAACATTTAGATACAGCAGGATTACAGTATAATCACATCCAGACACCAATAAGCTTGTGTCATTATGCAGCAGTGGTCTGGATGTGTTTATATGGCTCAGTGGGTGCCCTATATGAGTGGATCAGTATAAGCAGTTCCCACACCCTCTCAGGTGTCCTGTGCTCAGGGTAGCCTGGCCCAAGCACACAGATAAAGGCTGCCTTTGTCTGCTGCAGGGAACAGGTAACCGTTTGTGCCTGCACTGCCTTGTGTGTGTGTGTGTGTACTTGTATTTGTGTGTACATGCATGCTTGCAAACCTGTGTGTGTAAGCGAGAAACAGAGAGAGAGAGAGAGAGAGAGAGATAGCATTGCTGGCCTTCGCTGCAAGAACAGGTGTGGCTTTTCAACAGCCTCATATACACAGTACACAGCACATGTGCGCTCAATAAAAAGGAGGGTAAACTATGAGGTCTGGTCTGCAATTCTGCAGGCAAACAAACTACTCTCAAAACAAAGTTATTCCTTCAGGAGAAGCATTAATACATGCTTTTATCCTCTATGCATCTCTAAATTACAGGTGCACAATTTAATGAGATACTTTTTACCGTAATGTAAAATATATGTATCTCATAAAGATTTACAGTGTGTCAGTACGATGATTAAATTGTAAAACATGGATACATGGATTGGAGGTTAAAATTACAGCATGCAGAGGTACTGAAGTGTGAGCTGCTTTGAACAAAGAGATAAAGAAAAAGTTAACAATTAACATTTAACCTTCTCTGTGCCTTCATCCAGTATGTTCCTTCTGTATGCTGTACAGTATACTTATCCTGTGTTTTCAGAGTGTGTAGTAGTTTAGTATGGACTTCTGATGTGTGGTTAAAAACAGCATAATGCTGACAAACATAGTGCAATATGTAAGTGTAGTTTTGGTACATAACATTCTCCCTCAATAGCCTGGAAGCCAGCCCGAACTTCACCTGTCTACAACCTTTGTGTGGCAAAAAGTTCGTCTGGAGTCGATCTGTTAAGAATTGATTATGCAAAGATCTGCCATAGACATACTTGTCATCTGAGCACCATGGAGTTAAATTTGTTCATTAGCCTCTCTAATTGGTTGGCACAGTGGCGTGGTAGTGGCGTGGTGAATCCATGGGCCGACTGGGCCTTTCTGTGTGGAGTCCCTGTGTCTGCGTGGGTTTTCTCCGTGTACTCCGTCTTCCTCCCACCGTCCAAAGACATGCTGGATAGGTTCATTGGTGATTCTAAATTGACCGTAGGTATGAGTGTGAATGGTTGTCTGTCTCTCTGTGTTAGCCCTGCGTTAGACTTGTCCAGGGTGTACCCCGCCTCTTGCCCGATGACAGCTGGGATAGGCTCCAGCAGACCCCGCAACCCTTAACAGGAACAAGCGGTTACAGAAGATGAATGAATGAATGAATTGTTGTAGGACTATCCAAAAAACTATCCGAGTTTGTTTTTCCTCAGTATCGGGTTACACACGCCCCATAATCAAATCTAAATGGCATGTTACTCAATTTAAATGTGCCTACACTAAGCTAATCCCTGCTAACAGGCCTAACCACTGGACAAGTTTTTGTCACCAACATTCATAAAAATGAAGATAAATTAAATTAAAACAGCAGAGTGATAGCTTAATGTGTAAACCCTACTTCAGCCTCCATCACAAATCAGCCACAAATGCAGTCGTAGAAGTCAAGAATTTAAATTTTGCACTGTTGGATCTTAAGAAGGTTCTAAGTAGTGCTTCAAAATGCAAAAAGAAGAAATGGGAGTGAGACAAGAAAAAAATTTGAGTAAGCAATTTATTACAAACAACCATTAAACTGAAATAGGCTGTTCATCAGCTGATCAAATAAAATTTTCAAAAGACCACATCCCCCCCTCACCTCAAAAAATCGTTTCGGCATTCTTGATGCTAGTGTTTCCAGGAGGGAATTGGGAATTATTGGGAATTATTATTATTATTGGGAATGTTGCTCCAAGTGGTGAAGAATGCTTCAAGGAGGGCATCCACTGTCTGGAACTGGTGCCCATTTTTGTAAACCTCCCTTGCCATCCAACCCCAAATGTTCTCAACTGGATTTAGATCAGGGGAACACGCAGGATG
>JASGAT010353208.1:0-13051 GCA_030220025.1 Chelon auratus | reverse complement strand
CATTAGCAATGCATTATGAGCCCGTTTCTCTGTCATTATGCTGAAACGCAGAGGAAAACAACATTAGCACGTCGATTATGGCAATGTGAAACGTAATTGAGACGGATTGAGTTGCCTAACGTTACCTTGGTAACCTGGCAACCTCGAGTCAGGGGGGAGGTTGGAGGGGATACACCGTTCTACAGTATTTTGAAAGTGATTGCAGTACCAGTTTTGACCAGTTTTGGCCAGAATCCTACATACTGTTCCTTTAAATAAAGTAACAACAAAAAATCAAATTTATAGTAAACAGCTATCTTTGCTAGCTAGCACTTACGTATAAAGTTTAGCTAGTTCACGTTACGTCCAAAATCTTTTCCTCCAGGTTTTCACAAACTCTCTTTTAACTCTCTGTAAATCTCCATGATCTAAAAAAAAATCAAGAGCACTAACGTTGAGTTTTAAAGAGTGATGGTAACGTCAGTTTTTATCAGTGAATAACATAAATAGCTTCCCATGCTATGTATGTTTTCCATGCCATTTACGTCATCAGATTAATTCAGTACGGAGCAGCTGTGTGATTTTGGGGGAGGTGGCTTTGGTCAGGGGACGGATGGAGAGTTTCGGGAGCAACAGGAAAAACAACATAGACCATGAGACCATGACGCAATAAATAAGACCCTGGCGGGCCGCCGTAGTATTAACATTGTATGGGAAATCCTGAAGATTCAAAGCAAGACTAGCTTGCTATCCAACCATGCCATTGACCAAAAATCAACATCACTGATTTTGGGAATTTCACAAACAAATGATAGATTGCCTGTGTTAGATGTACAGATGTAGACTGTACCCTAAAAGTAAAGATCTGAGTAGGGAATAAGATGTGGTATAAACTATCAGTAGCTTCAGAGGGACTGTCTATAATACTTCTTGAAGTATGTATGTTACAGTTGTCATCTTGTGGTGGTCATGGGGTTGTCTGGTTTGGCAGCTGCAGTGCCTCCCGCAAGAAGTTGGCGCAGAGAGCTGCGAAGACAGCACTGAAGATGATCTGCACCTCACTTCCTCCCGTCTGGGGCATTGCACAAAAACGGTGATTGTCCAGAGCCCACACCATCACCCCAGACTCCAACCTTGCACTGTTGTCTCTGCTGGACTCTGGGAAGAGGATTCACAGCCTTGTTCTGTAACAGCTTCATCCCACAAGCCCTCAGGCTGCTGAGCTCCTGAGCTATAGAGATTTCTGTACAGTGTTTTTTATTTGGGTTTAGCTGGAGTCATGAGTCAGTGTAACTCATGACAGCATTCTAGTGTGTACTGCTGGTGTATAGCTTTAATGACTAAGTACCTAAGTATAAGGAAACATGATATTCAGGGTTTTTTTTTGCATTTACAGCAATTTTACTTCTTAATTCTTGCTTCACTTTTTTTTTTAATTGAGGATGCATTGGCAGCCACATTTTGCACCTATGTGGAGGGAGAAATATTTGCAAGATATTACTGTCGTGTCACAGAATGCTGTTTTAAGGTGTTTTAGATCCATGGTATCTTGCTGTAGCTTTATTTTTGAAATCATCCTCAACTTAAACCGTCCAACACTGCTGCTTGTAGTAACTTGCAAACCCTCCCGCTGTCCGTCATGCTCACAAAAGCATAGACACACAGACGCTCTGACTCGTGCTCACGTTTCTAATAATTACATGGAATCTGAGCTTCTGTTTGCACTCAGTTAGGCCATCATCATTTCCTCCAGCGTGAGCACATCTCTTGACCTGTATTTCACACGCCGCAGGGAAATGACTCAGGCTAATTGACTGTATTCTCCTGCTGCTCTGGGAGACCAAAACAATACATGAAAAATACAAAAGAAAAATCATATTTTCAAATGGGGAGTAATTAAACAGTGGCTGGGTCGGTCTGTAGTTTAACATTACAAAGAATATGGATTTTTGTGGCTACTTTTTCATAGCCTACAACGCCATGGCTCCTCATTCTTTGCACAGTGGAATGCAGCTCCTAACCCAAGTGATTTTCTTCTTTCAACCGGATGATTATATTTACTGCCATGATTGACACGTGTGTTTATGCTCACCCAGGCACGTTGTTGCCACTTCTGACTTGGCAGTGGGTGTCAAGCCAAACCTAAAATAAAAGGAACATTTTAAAACACACATATAAATAAATCAACTTGTCTCTTTGCTTTGTATTACATATTGGGAGAGTCTTCCTGAGATTTATTTTGTTGAAACTATTAAAATGAATTCCAACAACAACACAGACTGAATGGCAACTGAAATAAAGAGTGCTTTGTAACTGTGTGTATATCATGGTCAGTTATATCCTAATGTGTGACCTGCTTTGCCTGCAGACCTAAAACTAATAACAAGGTTTGAGTGATTTCTTCAACTCTAAACTAGTCGGGCACTGTACATCGTTCACTTTTAGAATTTAAAGGTTCAAGCAAAATTAGACGTTAAACCTTGAGCCAACCAGCTGGGTTACTGATTTGGCTTTTTTGCTACACCTGTGCTTTATGGCAGAAATAAAGGCCCATGGAGGCCTTGTGCCTTCCTCCTTCGGTTATCGGACCCTTGTTTCTCTTGCTATTAGTTACTTGTAGCTTTATTTTGCTGATGACTCACTTGCTACTATCTGGGAACTTAGTTGACTTTGCACACCCTTTGTTTGGTACCCTGTTGCTGTAAAAGTAGTGGTTGGAGCTGCCGATTTTGTTTTGGTTTTATATCTCCTTTGTTATTTACTTTACTGCATAAAAAAAAGAGGTTTTGTGTTTCTAATCTTTACCCTAGAGGAGATGGGAGTAGCAGACTAAGTCTACAGTGGGATTTCTACAGAGATGCTGCCACCTACTGACCGACCGGAGTTACTGTGCGGTATTCGTATCAAGTCGGAATGCACCATCTGAAATGCACGAGGCTAAATTTAGACAGGGCACGGCTGTGTGATGTTCACGTTGCAATGTGATACATTGAACTTACTGCTGACTGTGTGTCTGTGAGTGTTGGTGAGGAATCAGAGTGTGACTGGCGTATCATGTCAAAGCTTGGGAAATGGGTCAGACAGGCAACCAGTAAGGTCACATCTCTGTCCCATGTTTGGCAGTTCAGTGCCTGGTATCACATTTTTTAACACTGAATCTAGTTTACTGTATATGCTATTTCATGTTGTCATTTAGTGTTTCCTTTATGTGTTCTTCAGTGAGACTTTTGTAACAATACATTGGTTTTTCACATGTAGTTTAAACAGAGGGTGTCCTGTGGTGTCTGGAAACAGGATGTTGTTAGTGGGGGCCTTTGATTCCTAAAGGTTGAGGGGAGGATGCCTCTGTGGATCATCCCACTGATACTTGATATAATTTGGGATCTAGTGAATTTGGAGGCCATGTCAACACCTTGTGCTGTTTTTGTTTGTGTGTGTGTGTGTCAGGCTGCATCCTGCTGGGGATGGCTGCTGCCATCAAGTCATTGCTATGGGGTGGGGGTACCTGGTCTGGTCTAGGTGGGTGCTACATGTCTAAGTAACATCCACATGAATGAATGAATGAATGAATGAATGAATGAATGCCAGGTCTTAAAGTTTCCCAGCAGAACATTGCATTGTCACGAGATGGTCAATGTTATTCACACTGTTAAAAAAAAAGTTAACTATAGCATTTAATGGGAATGATCTGTGATGTGATGAGGTAAATAACAATAACACATTTTTAATTTTATCAGTCCTTTGGGTCATGCTGTAAACTTCCACACATTAAACTTATTCACTAATGTCCCATATTTTATAAGCATATAGGTGTCTGGTTGGACTTAAAAATGCTTGAGATGCGTTAGAAAGTCACATCTTTGGTTGGAGTAATATCACTGAACAACATTTATGCACATATTTTATTTGAAAGATAATAATACTGGAAACAGGTTACCGTTGTTTTTCAAAATTCCTTCCAAAAAGACACCAGAGGAGCAAATGGTGCTGCTGTTGCTGGAGACCCAACAGCAGTTGCCTGGCAACAAACGAAAACAGTCTGAGCAGCTTTATTTACGACTCTCCTCTGGAGCCATAGACACTCTTGTTGCCCTTTATCGCTTTCCTGGATTTTGGACCAAAGTTGGCAGCCTTATTTGTGCGGGTAAGTCACCAAATCAAATTCAAATCAGAAGAGTTTTTCTTAAACCCAGTCATTCACTTTAATGGTTGTTCTGATTTTGTATTCCATTTTTTACTACTGGAAATCACCCCTGATTAGTTAGTTAATTTGTTTTGTCATGGAACAGCAGGTGATATTGTTACCTATATTTTATCCAAGGAGAGAGGTAAAACTTGACTTGGTCTACAGTTACAGCTAGGTGGACTGCGTTGGATAGCATAATCTTGGAGGCTGGTTTCACTGTCAACTGTCAACACAGCACATTCCTAAATACTGTTAACCACAGACCCATCATTGTAATCTATCTATCTCTCTCTCAGCAGCATCATGCCCATGGGAAAGAAAGCCACCAAAGGTGAGATAATCACCTTGAAAACGGCTCAGAACTGCGTGGAGCTGACGCTGGACGGTAAACGCAAGCTGGACCTCAGCTTCAAAAAGATCGCTGTGGTGCCCAAGTGCATACAGAAGTTGTGCGAAATGGATGAACTGAACCTGAGCAGGAACATGATCAGAAGGCTTCCAGACTTTATTGAATGCTTCATCAAGATCCGCGTTTTGGATCTGCACAGCAACTACGTGAGTACGGCAGGAAAGTGGGGAAACGAAGCTTTGAAAAGTCTCTTCGTAGGTTGTCAGGGATTAAACTAGTAAATAGGTGGCTACCATACAGGAAAGATAGTTTTATTACATGAAGTTCTGATTTAAAGTGTATCTGAGACTCTTCACAACATTGTAAACCTGCAGTACAGAGTGACCTGATTGATTTCTTCTGATTATTTCCTCATAAAAGTGATTCTTCTTTGGTACAACTCAAAGATAAGAACCTCAAAGAAGTGACAAGAAACCAAGATAACATTTCCAGGTCAAACATGTCTGACTGATCTGCTTTTTGTACCCAAGCCTTAAGCCTTCCTTGGACCACTTGTTGTTGTCTAACAACTGCATGCTGAGAACACCTTACAGTACCAGACATTATGGACATGCTCTGACCCAGTCGTCTAGCCCCCCGTGGCCTCTGTTTGTATTGCATTTTTATGGTGCACTCAGTACTAATAAACACATTCGCAGTCAATTAAATCATTACAAACACCCCACAGTGAACATGTTTGCTTCTGGCCTACTGAGTGTGAAAGGCTGCAGGGTGGTTCCCCAGTTTGCCCAGTTGATAATTGGCCAAAATGACAATTTTGTAATAGATACTGTACATGCGTATGCCGCAGTTGTAGTGAAACAAAAGACAAAGAAGACGGTGAAGAATATAATTTCTGTTACCAGCTATGTCTCTTATTGCAGCTGGAGGAGCTCCCTGGGACGATTGGCCGCCTCCAGAACCTGGAGGTTTTAAACCTGTGCAACAACCGCCTGACAAGCCTCCCTAGGGAGATCGGCCAGCTGCAGAAACTCCACACCCTCAAACTGGGTCTCAACCAGCTGGAAACTCTCCCCGGCTCCATTGGTGCACTGAAGGAACTCCGCGACATCGGCCTATCGGACAATTGTTTCACCCGTGTCCCAGCCTGCCTCTCGAGACTGGACAAACTCGAGAAGGTCAACCTCGAAAGGAACCCCATCCTTACTGAGCAGAAGCCAGACGTCATGATAACAGAGAAGTTTTATGTGGTCAAAAAGGGCTCTCTGTGTGAGTCCTGCTGGGAAAAAGTGCCAAAATAACAAACTGGAGGTGGAGAATGTGGCGACAAAAATTCCTGTGCATGCTCAGCTTGGTTATATTTTTAACACATTAATGCAGGACCAATTTCAAATCATTATTTGTTATTTATTATTTGTATGTGACATGGTTTTATAATTTACTGTGGTTTAAATATAACATTATACACTGTACTGAACTGTGCTTAGCTGACGTTCCAGAGGCCCTGTTTGATGACAAAAAAGTTAGTTTTACTTTAAGTATTCCTCACAGAGTAAAAAACTGATCTTCACCCACTAGAGATCAAATTTCACGCTGTGATCACGGTTCTGTATCAGTGACTAAGATGCAGGTTTTATCTGCAGTGGACTGACTAATCCTAAAACACCAAGTACTGTGCTGCATGTGTTGACAGTCTCTCTGGGCTAGAGGGCAGCAAAGACTACCAACGGCCACCATCACTGCTTTTGTCACTGATCAAAAAGTAAACCTGATCATTTAGGACACAGGTGTCAAACATACGGCCTGCAGGCCAAAAGCGGCCAGCCAGAGGGTCAAATCTGGCCCGCGGCATGAATTTGCAAAGTGCGAAAATTACATAGAAGACTGCAGTTTTTCGATGAACATAACTGTTACCCCTAATTTGTCCACTGTTTTAGTAAGAGAAGTGGACAGAACACAACACTGAGACCCAGGACTAAACAGCAGACAGCAAATTGCACTTATTTTTCTTAAGAAATTTCATGTTTTCGTTTTTTTTTAAAGGATAGTTTATCAAATGTAAACATTCTCCTAATTTACTTGTTCTTCTTTGCACTAAAACAAATGGAAAAAATCAGAAGCTGTCGTTACTTATAGGTTATTATTCTGTTATCTTACTGGTCTGGCCCGCTTCAGACCAAACTGGGCTGTATGTGGCCCCCAAACTAAAATGAGTTTGACGCTTCTGATTTAGGCGATCATTATCCAAAAAACTTGTACATCTTGTATTTTTATCAGACCCCCGCGACCCCTAATAGGACTAAGCGGGTATAGAAGATGAATGAATGAATTAATTAATTTAAAGCTGCTAATACTAATATTTTCATTTAAACACAGTGTAAGACAAATATGTGCAATATGGAAAGGTCCTGCATAACTACAGAACGTTTTATTGACTTTCAGCTCACTGTTTTGGTTTTACAGACCAGATCTGTTTAAGATTTTCATGCATCCCTTGGTCATTGCATTGTTTGTGGATGCACCATAGCACCTGCTTTCAGCTGGATGGCTCTAAAACCCCCACTGCACGCCACCACATAGATGGATGCAATGAGCTAAGCGAAACAGTGAAAAGGAGAGTGAGCTTTTGACTCATTTTGACTATTTGGTCACTAATGGTGCTTTATTTCTGTGCTTTTCATGATAAATGAGATGCCATATCAATTCAAAGGGTTAACATATGTCACTGTTCTGTGTCAATTAGTGCATTTTTGACAGTTTATGTAAAATATAACGACTGCGATTATAAAATATGTCTATAAACTCACACTTGCACTCTGAATATGACACATGGGAGCATACTAGCAGCCAGAGACAACGCACCAAAGACAAATAACTAAAAAAATGTTGGGTTAGGTTTAGACACAAAAACAACAGGGTAAGATTTATGGAAGCATTCATTTAAGGTTATGGAAGGCTATGAAATTAACACAATCATGACATTGTTTATATTCATATACTAGTCCTTCATTATCATAGTTGCAATGCATATAATGTCATGGAATAGACATTGTTAAAGAAAATACTGACATTTGGTTTGAAATGGGAAACAACAAGCAGTCCCCCTTATTAAAGTACAGTGTTTTGTTAATGCATCCATCAACCCCAGCCTCCTCCCTGTGTGCCCCGTTTATTCCGCACTATCTTGCTACCGAATAGAAATCAATTCTATCTTTTCTCACTTTGTTATTATCTGTCTGTGTCCACACAAAGAGTCAATGCTATCTGAAAACAGGATATAACCTCAGAGGCCTGCGTAGTTCAGTTTCTACCACGTGGCTGAGCCGAAGAGTGCTGAGTCGACTGGATTAAGAGCTACACAGACAGACTCATTAGGAGGAAAGCCGGCTGATATTGACTCAGCCGTATTGTGATAGTGAGCAAAATTACAGTAAAACGTGGAGCGGAAGCCTACAGCAATTCACAGTTCTCTTTAGACACCTTAAATAGATATGATTAAACAACTGTATAAGACAAAGAAACATGTTTCTAAAGGCTGGTTTGGATGATTGTTGTCCTTTTTAACTTGTTGCAAATGATTGTTAATACCACATCATGGCAGTTTGCAAGTTTTTCAGGTTTCAAATCTTACTTTTTCTGTTTTAGTCTTATGTCTAAACTCTTGTTTTTACTATTACTGGCACTGAGTTTGGATTTCTGCAACAGAGGTCTGTCACAATGCAAACTGTAAAAGCTGTTTCTAAGAACCAAAATTAAAAACCATGATTATTGTATATAAATACTTTTGTTACCACTCTGTGATCAACCATCGTCAGGTTTTTAAGTGTGATCTTTATTTAAATGCGACTGGGTGGAGACCTGGGCACACATACGATGTCGGTGCTATTGAAAATCAATTCACGTGCACAGATATGCTGCCGGTTGTTCTGCTTCTTCTCTCTTTTTTTTCCCCCTCATCCATGCCATCAGTCTCTCCACCCCCACCCTGTCAATGATCTGAACACATGGAGGCAGGCTGAATGAATGAAGCAGAATTGCTGCGGAGGCAAAGCGACGCGGCCACAAATAGAATCAAATTAATTTGGACGGCACAGCCTTGGCTCCTTTATTGGCTGAGATAGACCGTAATTGGACTTTGTTACCGTATAAGAAATGAAATCAGGAACCTGAAAAGTCCTCTCTATGAACTAAAGGTTCTTCTACAACTAATTCAAAATTCATGGACATGACTTTATTCCTTTAGGGTCTATATTTAGTTGTTCATTCATTCATTCATCTTCTATACCCGCTTATTCCTGTTAAGGGTCGCAGGGGTCTGCTGGAGCCTATCCCAGCTGTCATCAGGCGAGAGGCGGGGGTACACCCTGGACAGGTCGTCAGTCTATCGCAGGGCCAACACAGAGAGACAGACAACCATTCACACTCACATGCACACCTATGGCCAATTTAGAATCACCAATTAACCTAATGAGCAGGTCTTTGGATGGTGGGAGGAAGCTGGAGTACCTGGAGAGAACCCACACAGACACAGGGAGAACATGGAAACTCCACACAGAAAGGCCCAGTCAGCCCATGGATTCGAACCGGTGACCTCGCTGTGAGGCATCAGTGCTAACCACCTCACCACTGTGCCACCCTATATTTAGTTGTGGGTTTGGTAAATGTACAATTAATATGTCAGGTCACTCAGTTGGGAACCTTAACAGCAGAAATGACTATTTTAATATTTTATGCTATTTTTTATAGTATGTTCTGGTGCAGTGCAGTTTAGCTGCAGGTCAGATGTTGTAGTGAAGTGCAGGAGGACAGCAACAGCACCTAACCAGGTCAAAGTTATATTTCCTGGTATGTTCACTTGCTGTTCAACATGATGACCAGTTAGTTAGCTATCTTGCCTGCAAACGGACGCTATCACTCACTCATTAAACAAGCTGGAGACAACATGTGTGTTCCTGTTTTTATGTTGGATAAGAAGGAAACTTTAACAGTGAAAAAACTAATGTTGCCTATGGTTAGGGTTAGGTGAAGAGGTTAGAGGTAGGGGTTGTTGATCATAGTTTGTGTGCTTTTGTTTAATGCCTGGCTCTGTGTAGACTGGCCTATGAAAACACAATGACATTTTCTGCTTTATGAAAGTATCCATCTACGCACGTACATTGTGAGGCCGGTCCTGCTGTCTGCAAGACAGTCCTGGAGTAGCCCTGGATGGTAGACCTTTTTCACAGCACATGTCACAGTAGGGAAAATGTAGGTTAATGACAGACTCAGTTAGACTAAGTGTCCCAGTAATGTATGAAAGTAAACCAGCATGCATAAAAACATGAATGCAACCATCATTAATGCACCTTCGCTACTGTGACAAGTCTCATTTCCAATCATGGCCGTAGGCAGGGTTTTAGAATAACTTAATAGGGAGACACAAAAATAAAAAATAAAATCCATGTTATAAATATGTGTGCTCCAGATGTTTGGAGAGCAAAATATTGATAACAATAGCTTTAAACAATGTCAGTGGGAAGTAGAATAAATGATCTCATGAGCTGTAACATAAACAATGCTAATCAGATTCAGTCTCGCAAAGAATAAATCAAGGCTAATGTGACTTGTTGTTCTTAAATCGAGCCTAAAAACACAGAATGTGATCAGGCCAGCAAAGGGACATAGTGCTGATCATGTCCTGGACATAGTGGACAGCACATGCTCTCCTTCTCTGACATCCATCACCTTCTCCTTTTCATCCGCTACCTGTCAAGTTTGTTGACATGGTTAAAGATCTCCAGCGTTGACCATATATAATGTGTTAGCGACAATAGCATTCACTGAACTCCACCTACTGACACATACACAGACAAGCCCGCGATCAAGAGAGAGTTAAATATCTTGGCATTGTACAATATCTTATCAGCACCAATGTAGCGTCATTAATGACTTAAATTATAAACGCCAAGGAAAATTTGCTTCTTTAGTAACACATGACTTGGATATGTAACGCTGATTTTCATTGAAAGAATTCAATGAAATCTACGAATTAATAAAGGAAGGTTGCTTGATAGAGTTTTTAGATGGGAAAGAATCTCTGATCGACAGCTTGTATATCATTAATTATGACTGGTGTGGCTTTATCTCAAAGGAAGGGCGATTTCTGAGCCTGTTCCTTGACAACGGAGGCTGCCATGATGAAAACAAACCAAAAGATCAGATTAAAGAAAATATATAAATATTTATTTTTAAAGGAGCACTGGAAACATTTAATAGAAAGGCGCAGACTTTGGTTTTGAAAGCTAACAAACGGACTCATCGTCAGCTTCATTCAAACCTGCATGGGTTGAATACTGTACTGACAGGGCTGCCCAGTACGTCGATGTGGGCATCCCTGGGTTAGGATGTTAAAAAGCAAGTGTAGTACATCCTGTCTAGAATGTCTAGAATATGGTAGCAGGAAATGGTAGCAGGTACACAGTATTGGTTTCTCAGGACAGACATTAAAGTCAGTTCATTCAACACAAAAATGCTCACATGCAACAACTCTAATCTGGCAAAATGACTGAGTAAGAACATTCAAACAAAGACAAGGAAAACCCAGTCAGACAGGCAGAAGGCTTCCATCCATATTGCATACACCACAGTCTGCTGTCTTGTCTGCTCTTCTCATAACCATTAGGGGATGAAGTCATGGCCCTGTGCTAATTGCCAGTGACAGAGTAGTGAGGGAGGGTAATGGGCACGGGGGGGAGGGTTAGAGGCAGAAAGACAGCAGCAGACAGACAGACAGACAGACTCACCTCATGGGAAAACACCTGTCTGCTTTGTGTCTTCAGTCAGTCACACCGCTCTCTCTCAGTCCGATGTTATTTCTCCTGATTAAAGGATGCGAGTCAAGGGTTTCACTCACTCGGCTGGGTTTAATGAGTCGATCTTGTTTACTGCACTACAGGCCAAAGAACAATTAAAATTCTCCAGAGGCTTTAATATTCTTTCTATTGGTATTCTCCTGCTTGCGCTGTACTATCTCCTCGCTGCAGACACATACTAAGCAAAATATTTCACAGAACACATTTGTGCTTCTGCCCAACCCCACTGACTGGTGTTTAACAGAAAAAGTCCAATCGAAATAAAATCTGCTGTGAACACAATTTCTGACAGAGTTCATGTCAGCGCTGCCCCCGACTCACGCTCGTCGCAGTCAAGTCAGTGGTGATAAATAAGTAATGCTAAGTCAACAGTCACACCTAAAGCAGCCACCCCGCTGGTCTGGTTTTGCTCAGCCCATCCGAGCAAATATGAAATTTTAATCATCCTTTGTATCAATATTTTAAAAGGTTTTCCAAACATTCTGGGTTTGGAGGACTTATTTGCATTCTGAGCATCATCCCCTGTGACGTTGTTTGACCTCAAAGGTGACGGAGGACGGATAAATACAATTATTGACAGTTATTGAAGAGTCTCAGCTCCCGGGAGTAAAAATCCCATTAATCTTTTCCATAGGCAGCGTTGCATTTGTTTTGGTAAGAAACACCCACACTGCAAAATTTTTCGCTGTGAATTCACAATAAATAAGTTTTGCATGACTTTCACAGTAAGGATTACAGCAATTTACTGTGAAATGTATTCACAACACTTCACTGTAATTTCACATCTGTGATATTACAATGCATTGTTGTAAAAGTACAACTGTAAACTGTAACTTTACAGCTTCAATGACAAAGCAATTACTGTGATATTACAGTACGTTACTGGGGAATTGCAACCTTTTGCTGTACATCATTACAACAAGGTCCTGTACTTTTACTGTGTGCACTGTCAAAGTAATGCACAAGTTGACAGTGCCGTACCATGTATGTACAGTCACAATATTTATTTTTTATTACTATTATTATTATTCGTTACTGGGTGTTTGGTATTTGGGCTTATTATACTCTTTCCTACATGTATGTCTGACAGTGCTGTATGCGATGGAGATGTCAATTTCCCTGCGGGAACCTCCCAAAGGGATCAATAAAGTTGTCTATCTATCTATCTATCTATCTATCTATCTAATTTACCGTGAATTTTCAATGTATACTGTGGAAGTCATGCAAAAATTGGCCAGTAATTTACTGTGAAAGTAATGCAGATGACGTTTTCATTTATTGTGAATTTACAATCATTGCACCCCCCTCCCCCAACACACAACTTAGCATAAATGCCAAGAAATTCAGGAATTCAAGAAATTCAACTTCCTAGTCATAAACCTTTCAAAGTCACCTTAAAAGCAGAGACTTTGTGCAGAATCTTGCGATTCAACTAGCCTCGCCCTCTGATGACCTAGAAAGAAAAGAAAAAGGAGAAATTACACAAAGGCAATCAACAATACGAATTTCAGTTTGAATGCAGATTATGATCATGAGTATGTTGTAAGAAAACATAAAATCTGTACATATTTGCTGGTTTGTTAAAAATAAATAAATAAATAAATAAACTTAATGGACATTTTTGAATTTACGTCACCTTTGGGTGCACTGCAATATTATCCCGAGCTGAAACTTGACCCGAGAGCA
>JASGAT010353195.1:0-11058 GCA_030220025.1 Chelon auratus | reverse complement strand
TCAGCGTTTCCACGGGCTGTAGCAGCAGCGCCCATTAAACAGCAGTTAACAAAGTCAAACAGGGACGAGCGCGTCTGCAGGCTAGTGTGAGCGTGTGAGAGCGCTCGGGGTGCTGAGGCGGCCGACTCTCATATCCATCTCTGCGCCGGGGGTGTAATTGTAATTGTAATTCTGTGTCAATACCGCATTGTATCAATCTAAAGGGCTGTGAAATGAGATAACTTGTGTGTGATATCCTCTCCTTGTGTGTTCCACAGTTGGCGAAAGAGAGCGAGCGACTTCAGGCCATGATGACCCACCTGCATATGCGCCCCTCAGAGCCAAAGCCTTTTAACCAACCTGTGAGTCCACACTGACACCCGGAAGTTTGAGTCCGTTTTCCCGTCTTAACCCTAAACCATCGCTCTTGTCTTTTATTCACCCACAAGCTTCTCTTAATTGATAGTTTCTTTCCACACTTCTTGGGATTCCACATCCCTCTGCTTCTGTCTAGCTTGCTGTGTACGCCCCCTATTGACCGATGAGGGTTGATGTTTTGTTTGTTACTCATAAAGGACAACTTTCTGTTTGTCTTACTCCTCGCCCTGTTCGGTCTTTCTTTAAAGTTTCTCTCTCTCTTAAACTTCCCGTGACACAGCGTGTTTTATTTCCCAGAAACCCACTCTTTCACAATGTTCTAATTTCCCAGAAAAGTCATAAATTGCACCTATTCGCACATTCAAAGTGTCCAAGTTGAATTAGCTTTTTATAAGCATTATAAAATTTCAATTTCTCAGCTTGTCAGTGAGACAGATCAGCCAAAACAGTCTCACTCAGTCTTTCCAGAAAGTGTCGACAAATAGAACAGAAATTTGATGTTGTGCCCGCGCGCGTGTGTGTGTGTGTGAATGTGTCCAAACTGGTCGGTGAGGTTGTTATTAGGCATCTAATGAATATTTCATTATTCTGATTGACGAGGAGTCTTATTAAAATATGAAGATGTTGAAATTAATTGTCAATTAGAGGTAGAGTGTCTTAATTTGAGGATATAAATGGGTGCAGCCGAGTGGCAACGTGTGTGCGCGCGCGCGGGCGTTTGTGCGCGCCCCGTGCGTCTGGATGATGTGTTGATCGCAGGGGGATCAGCTGCCATTATCATCTAATGGGAAATCAGGAAGAGGCGTGTTCTGTCACCACTGGAGACGAGCCTCAGGGTCAGGGATTGGAGAAGGAGGGGGCAGAGGAGGGGCGTCGGGGATGGAAACAAAGCTTGGCCTCAATTAACAGTGTTCGACTGTTGCCGTGGTGATGGGGCAGGGTTGCAGCTTTAATGAAGTACCTGTTAAACAGCCCCGCCCCCTCAAGTCAGCTTAAATGGTACAGAGAGGGGGCTGAGTAAAGAGGAGGCGATTCACACATTTTACATACATCTAGACAACACACACACACACACACACACACACACACAGTGCTTTTAATTAGTCCTAAACTAGCAGCCCTACGACGACTCTCCCAGAGAGACTGGGAGCACTGGTTCTGTGTGTGTGTGTGTGTGTGCAAGGCTCTGCCTAATTGGGCCGAATTGGTCCGTGAAGACTTCGCCACCACAGAGCGCATGTGTGTGTTCCCTTCTTACAAACATGCTGTCGTGTGGTTTTGTTTTTGTAAGCTGAGGGTTAATTGCAGCCAGTGCTGTGTGTATAAATACGTGTGTGCGTGTGGGTGCGCGCGCGTGTGGGTTTGCGGTTCTGCGCAAATGATAGGGCCGCGTTTTCATTCAGGGACCGTTAAAGGCCTTTATTATTTTTTTTTTGTGTGTGTGAGCGAACACCAGCAGCGCCCGCTGAATAAAGCACCCCTTTACTGCGATAGGTTAAATGATGTCAAACGAATGGCTGGAACAATTTTCGGTTATCAGAAGAGAAGTGGGGCCGGCGGTCTGTGCGTTTGGATCATTTCTGTTCTCTTTGTGTGGCTGAGCGGCCGAACTTAATGGACAATTCACATCTGAATTAAAACATCTGTATGAATATTGTCGCGCAACTCAATTTATGTTTTCAGTGGGGAAAAAAAAATCCTTCCCTTTTCAAGCAGGTGTTTGTGGTGTACATAAATCATATGCATAAGTTACATTGGAATATTGTATGAAAACAAATTTATAATACTGCATTCATTTTAAAAACTATTAAACCTTCCTGCCGCCTGAAATAATGACCCTGTCTGCGTCTCTTTCTAGCTGAACCTGGCTTCCAGCGGCGCTCTGTTAAAGCGGGACAGCGATGCCTACCCAGAGGGTCTTCCTCACCCCCCCACCTCAGCTGCCACCCCCATCACCCCGCTGCGCCAGGGCCCTTCGGTCATCAGCTCCTCCAGCCTGCACACACACTCCCACTCCCACACGCACGGCGTCGGGCCCATACGTAGGCGCAACTCCGACAAGTACTGCACCCCTATCGCCTCAGGTAGACGGACACATTCCTCTGATTACAACATTACCTTCCCATTTGTGTTATTAGCATGTGTTATCCACTCACTGAGTTTTGATTAATTCGTTTAATTTATTTTTGCGGCTTCAAATTAGCTGTTACTAATGATACATACGCCGCTCGCCCTGTGTTGATTACTGTTTTAGTTTAGGCTTCCTGTAGCTCCAGCCGCGGCGCTAGGAATATATTTTTTTTGGCCTAGAACGCCGCATTCATCCACGTCACTGGTGCGAAAGACTGCGAAAGGCTCGCGTCAGATAATTTGACATTTTTTGTGTTGTTCTTTTTCAGAGCTCGCTCAGAACTGTGAGTTCTACAAGAACGCTGATGTCAGGCCTCCCTTCACCTACGCCTCTCTCATACGTCATGTAAGTCTCACCCCCGGCGCTTGCACCTCTTCTCTCTCACCTTCGCTCCTTCCCGCCGTGAAAACTTTTTTTGTCCCGTTTCGCCCCCGTCCTCAGGCCATTCTGGAGTCTCCAGACAGACAGTTGACCCTCAACGAGATCTACAACTGGTTTACACGGAAGTTTGCCTATTTCAGGAGAAACACAGCCACATGGAAGGTAAGGGCGCACCATTCATTCATTCGTTCATTCATTCATCTTCTGTAACCGCTTGTCCTGTGAAGGGTCGCAAGGCGGGCTGGAGCGTATCCCAGCTGTCATTGGGCGAGAGGTGGGGTACACCCTGGACAGGTCTCCAGTCTATCTCAGGGCTAACACAGAGAGACAGACAACCATTCAGACTCACACCTACGGCCAATTTAGAATCACCAATGAACCTGACGAACATGTCTTTGGATGGTGGACATGCAGGGAGAACATGCAAACTCCACACAGAAAGGCCCAGTCGGCCCATGGAGGGCGCACCACCTTTTTTCTAATTCAAGGATTGAATCAGAATCATCTCTGAATAGCTTCTGAATATGGTAACAATCCCGAGCTTTTCGTACAAGACATTATTCTATAAAACCACAAAATAACTCAGCCCGAGTAGCACATCAGTCTCGAGCTGTTTAGATGATGTGGAGAGCAGCCAGAGCCATTTTCAGAAACTGAAGGTTTGGACTTCCGTTCTGACCGGTGCCCAGAGAACGCTGTGTTTTGACTGACACTGAGGTTTCATACACAAAGGTGACTGATTATTGCAAAGTAACTGTGGTGCGTGCCCATTCGAGAAACCCCTCACCAAAACAAATGAAAGCTGATACGCCGCAGTGAAAGAAACAACGTCAGCGGGCGGCTTTTTGTGTGGTGTGGCGACCACAAAAGGCCTAAATTTAACACCTACGTACGCTCACAGACACGCAGACGCTCCTGCGCACGAACTTTAAAGCTGACTTTCCCCAGCTCCTAAAGATATGACTGATTTGACAGTTATTGGCTGTTTCTGTCCTTTATGAGACACTTTCCTACCGTCATCCTCCCCCCTCCCTGCCCCCCTCCCCACCTCTCTCAGTCCTAAACAGCCCTCTCACCTCCCGGCACGGCACACCGAGTGTCAGCCCCACTTAGCCCAGTAAAGCCACATCTAGCCGTTGTACAGCCTCATTACGGGGGAAGCACATACGGAGCTAACACACACTGCTCATGATCACACGCTGAATTGTCCCGTTTTCTCCCCCTTCATCTTTGTCGCTAACGCACGCGCACACACCTGGCCTGATCCCGCCGTTGTAGGTGCTGACCCATTTCTACAGAAACCTCACACTAATTTGGGTGTCGCCAAGTGGGAGAGTGAGGGAATGAGCGAAGGAGTGAGAAGGGGGCGACCACAGCCTCCTCCTAATAGCCCTCGCCAAGGAGGGAAGGAGGGATGGGGGTGGTGATGGAAGGAGGGAGGGGTGAGGAGAAGGTTAAGAGATGGGGTAGCCAGGAATATCTTTACCTCCTCATCTGACTTTTATGAATTTTAACTATTAATGCCTGGCGTCTGCTTCCTGCGCCGTTGGCCTCGCGGACCTTTTAAATATAGCCCTATGTATTTATATAGCAGCTCAGTGAGTCAAATAGGGCCGTGGAGATGTATGTCCTTTAATAAGCCGTCATATTTCATGAGGAGAGCAGCGGTGTCGGGGAGGGGAAGTCATTGATCAGAGACACGGAGCGGCCGAGAACGGAGAAGAGACGAGGAAGAGAAAGAGTAAAAGCGTGATCGAGAGGGGAGAAGAAATTAGTGTTAAGTATTATTTCAAGGTGCCGGGCGGGTTGGAGTAGATTCACAAGTCACTTTTTTTGGAAAGTTAGTACGCTGATGATGGGAAATTAGCTATTTGCTAAATCTGGCACAGTGTATCTTCTCCCTTTTAAGCGATGAATGCATTTTGCACATGGTCCCTGTAAGAAATAAACTAAACTAAACTGCATAAAAACGTAATTAAATCCCAATAAAACAGAACAATGTAGACTTTAGGATGCTTCACACTGACTTCCATTTAATCGTTGATGTTGTTTGCTCGATCCACAACAAAATGGTCTGCGTTGTGAATGTTTAAATAATTTAAGCACTAATTTAATTGCAGGTTTGCTTATATTGATATTTAGGATCATACACTGACAGCCTATCCTGGAACACATTAAATGGAAGAAACTATAAAGACAACAACACCTCTTGTACCTTCCGTGGATATGAAAGTAGCAGATATTTTTGTTTAATATTTTCCGTCCACAATTTAATCTTTTCTTCCAAAATCTCTGCCTCCAGTCGCTGCCCCCCTCCCACCGCACCCCCCACACCCCTCCTCTGCCGCAGGGAGTGGAGATGAGTGGCACATGTGCTGTGACCCACTGTAAATGACTGCTAATGTTTTAACTGGGAGAATTAGGCTTTCATCACGGAGACGAATGCAAATAGCGCTGCAATAGCACGACGTGTCTGGTGCGTGCCTGTGTGTGTGTGTGTGTGTGTGTTTCTGTGTGTATGTGTTTCCGTGTGTGTGTGTTTGCACTGTCAGGGTGGCGGGCAGAGATTGGGGTCAGACTCATTTACAAAACTTAGCATCACGGCTCGAGGGTTGAGGGGATGCGGGGGAGAAAAGGGTTCCTCCGCTGATTATGGCTTGTGTAATTACGTGTGTGCGTGTTTGTGCCTGTGTGTATCTGCGTGTGTAATTACGGCAAGGAGTGATGCATGCCTGGCCTGTCCCTCCCTCTCGGCTTAGAACAGCGTGTCAGAGAGAATATGCAGGATTTAATTATAGACGAATTAAAATTGGTAATGAAATTGGGCATGAACAAACTACAAATAGCAGATGAAAAGGGAGGCCTGTCCCTGGGGGGTTGAGACGAAGATAGCGGTGTGCCTGCCCGCCCGCCCGCCTGCCTGCCTGCCTGCCTGCCTGCCTGCCTGCTCGGCTGTCTGAGCGCCTGTGGACGTGTGTGTTTCTTTGTGTGTGTGTGTGTGTGTGTGTGCTGATGATGACTGATTAGAAACATTCAGAGATAAAATAACGCTACCACAGAACCGCTGCCTTGTGTTAACACCGAACAGGAAGCCGAAGGTAAAGTTAAAGGATTACAGCCCTCGGGCCAGATCACTTGTAAACGTGCAACGGAAAGCATTGTTTGTCCTGAGCACACAGTAAACGTTCTTACTTCCGTTTGGGAACGGGATTAAGGGAATGACAAATTCTACTTTTGAAGTGCACACTTCCCTCTGGAATTCGAGAGGTGATTTTTCTGACATTAGCGGCAAACATTAGCGTAAGATTCAGTTCAATTCAATTTTATTTACATAGCATGAATAACAATACTAACTGTCTCGCGCTTTACAAAACCCGAATTTGAATGCGCTAAGACAATGGTGACAAGAAAAAAACTCCTTTGTAACAGGAAGAAACCTTGAGCAGAACCCAGCTCATGTGGCTGGACCCATGTGCTTGAGGCCGGCCGGGGGCCAGGAGGAACGAGATAAACATACACCTGACTAAAGCGTACATGTAGAATCTGATGGTGATACAAATACAAAGATATAGCTGATGCATGTTACATAAATTAGTCCTATTAACAAGATCAGGTACCGTATCTCTTTACTAAAAACGTTCAGAAGGTGTTTTTTATAATTGTTTCACTCAGTATTTGATGATTTTCAGTGGGCTGCTTCCCACTACAAGTGAGACTGGTTTGAAAAAGAATCCCAGCTCATTTTAAAAACCGGAAAAAAACTAAATTCAGCTTTCTTTATAGAAAGTCCAACTGTGCGTGGTGTCTGCAAAGGTTCTCTCCAAGTGCTCCAGCTTCCCACCGTCCAAAGACATGCGGGTCAGGTTCATTGGTGATTCTAAATTGGCCGTAGGTGTGAGTGTGAATGGTTGTCTGTCTCTCTGTGTTGGCCCTGAGACAGACTGGAGACCTGTCCGGGGTGGACCCCCGCCCCTCACCCTGATGACAGCTAGGCAGCAGCCCGCGACCCTTCACAGGACAAGCGGTTACAGAAGAAGAAGATGAATACTAAAATGTTCAGGAAGTAGTTGATCGAGCCTGAGTGATATTAAAGCTTTCATTCTTTTCTCCTTCTCCCAGAATGCCGTGCGCCACAACCTGAGTCTGCACAAGTGTTTTGTCCGCGTTGAGAATGTGAAGGGGGCCGTGTGGACTGTGGATGAAGTCGAATACCAAAAGAGGAGACCACCAAAGATGACCGGGTAAGTTTTCTCACACACACACACACGTATATGTTTTGTTTTCTCGGTGCACAGCCGAAGCTGATGTGAGTGTGAGTTTATGGGCCCTGGCACTATGATTGCTTAAATAGACCCCTCTATTATTACCAAATGGCAGAGTCAGGAATCAAGTAAGGCTAAAAGGGGAGCGGCGGTGGGGGGGTTTGCCGGGGCTGTAATGTACACAATGTATGTGCGTGTGTGTTTTTCCCCTGTTTGTCGACACCATTAGCAAACAGCTGTGTGAGATGCGAGACAGGAAAAAACCTTGTTAGCGTATGTAAACAGATGTTCTTTCCAACCACCGGAGAACTCCGGGGATAATTACGCACTAACACCTGCACACCAGACATCAGACACTTTCACATGCACGCTTCGGCATCTGTTTACAGGCTGGAGATGTTTCTGTTTGTGACAAACATCTTCGGGAGCCTTGTCGTGGTGCGCAGGGCGAGGCGACATCTTTTCACATGTGTGCGCAATCTGTGATTCTCAACCGACCTCCCCTTTCTCGTTTTTTCTCCCTCTCTCTCCGTGTAGAAGTCCCACTCTGGTGAAAAATATGATTTCAGGCCTGGGCTTTGGATCCCTAAACGCCAGCTACCAGGTAAGGCATGTCCTCTCCTCCTCCTCCCTCCCCCATCCCTCATCCCCCCATCCCCTCTCAGTCTCTCTCATACGCACACATAGCAGCCAGTCATAATCAAGGACACTAATATCAATTCCCTCTTATAATTAGCCGATTCCCTAACGACGTTCACACCGCCGCCCTCCTCCTCCTCCTCCTCCTCCTCTTCTTCCTCCCGCATCGACACACGCTCTCACCTCCCACCTCACTATCTCACACCACACCGCCGTGCACACAAACACACACAAAAATCGCACACCAGACCCATCCCTTCACCTCGGTGCAGACGGACCCACGCACACATGCAATTTAGTGACTGAGATGATTTATAGCGTCAAGTAGTTGTCAATTAAGGTTACTGCATAAAATTATCGCCTGTCCCAGAAAATCCACCTCTGAGCCTGTGAGAATTCCTTTTGTCTTTTTTTTTTTTTTTTAAATGCATAAGAGGGGAGGTGGGGCGTTAGTCGCTGTCTCTCAGCCGGCGAGGAACCTGTCTCGTCAAACATCTGGATGTGAGCGCGTAGATTAGTGATCAGTCCAGACGTTTTCTTCTCTGCAGACACCGGCGTTGCACGTCGTTTGTGTGCCGAAGTCGTGACTCGTTCCCTCTCAACTTTCCTGTTGAGACTTCAGTGTCAACACTCACACTTGCGACGGAGACTTGACGGGGGAAGAGGCTGTATATAAGTGCCCCCTAGTGGTTTTCCACGTTCACTGGCGCGTTAGTGGATCCAAGCTGTGTGCTCTAGACGGAAGAACTCTCCATTACACCTTAGGGCTGTTAACAGTGGAGATGTTTCAACATATCTTACTCAGGGGCACAGATTGGAATCAAAAGTGACTTTGCGTTTTTTTTATGCAGCTTCCCCGATTTGACTTGCGTGCTTAGAAAATGACAAATCTACAATTTAAATTCACCGTTCAACTGCGTGTGTCTCTGTGTGTGCGTGCAGGCGGCTCTGGCAGAAAGCAGTCTGTCCCTGCTGAACAGCCCCCCCCTGGTGACCCCTCCGTCTGCGGCCAGCCTCAACATGCTGCACGTGGGCCACGATGATGTCAGCTCCACCGTGGAGCAGGTCAACAGCAACGGCAGCTGCAGCCCCACGCTCAGCCCTCAACAGTACAGGTACACACGCATGAACCGCTTTAACGTTAAGCCCATAATAGTAATAATTTCCCCCATGTGGGATTAATACAGTATAAGTTATTTATTATTATTATTATATAGCCTACTGGAACATGTCTACTGGTCAGTTTGTGAAACTAATGGTGGTGCACTGCATCATTTTAGTGTGTGAGAAGTTTTCATTCTAAAATTTCAAAGGGAAACTTCTTCCCTCTGTTCAAGGAGCAGATGTCCCAGAATTATCATCAAAACCTAAGGTCACCTGTAGCGCTGCTTTCAGCTTTACTCAAAATCTTTTTTTTTTTTTGTTTGACATCAGTAGGACCATGTAAAACCGGAGATACGATGTAAAATAGGATGAGATGGGAAGTAAAAAGCGGGACGAGATGGGCAGGAGTTGCGCTTCTTTCGAAATATTCTGCATTATTTTATTTTTTTGTCATTTTACAAAACGGGTGGGGGAAAGTGGGGAAATCTGCTGATACTGGTTTACGTGGTGAATTTACCAGCGAGGTCTGATGTGGGTCAAAGGGAAGAAAAAAATTAATCAGATCAGATTAGGCGGTTTAGGCTTCCGTAGTTAGCCCAGAACCTACGATTAGATTAGATTAGATTCAACTTTATTGTCATTACACATACAGGTACAGAGCAACGAAATGCAGTTCAGCATCTAACCAGAAGTGCAATAGGCAGTAAGTGCACGTGGCATAAATAGTGTGGTGTATAAGCAGTATGGTTGTTTTTACAGCATATGGACAATATTTACAGATCAAAACCTATGTACAGGTGAGACCATGTATACAGGTGAATGAGCAGGATATACACAATGACTGAATGAGGTACTAAGAACATATTATACAGATGGATTTGTTTGTTAAATGTGAGTAAACTATATACGACAGACCCAAACAGCGTAGCCTGACGTGCACCTCCTCAGAAATGTAACCATGCGTTTCGGTGATGCAGATTGATTGTTTTGGATCGATAAAGGTATAACACGTCAAGGAAAGGTTCACCGAAGAGATTCGGAGATACAAACACTCGTACGACTCGTCTTCGGCGAAATTTTGGCGAAAGTGAAGCAGGAACTAGAAACAAAACTTAACCCAACTGGCAAGAAAGACACAGCGCCGACTATGTTGGGCTGGAAACAAAGATGCCAAACATGGGTATGGTAAACAATTTTTATGGCAAAATTGAAAGTGTTTAAAAAAAGCAGCCAAAATAGGCTTCAAAGGGTTAAGTTTGTCATAATCTAAGAATCTTTTCCAAGACTTTTCACCCAGAAAAATAAATAACTATAGGTTAAAAAACGTTTAATGATCAGTAAAACCCCAACATTCCCAATAAATCGTTCGCTTTCATGTGTTTTGACTATTTTCACACAGTCTAGTTGGAAGTATAATGTCTCCACAAGTTCAACAGTGAGTTAAGTTAAAGAAAAAATTCCAAAACCTTAACAATGCACACTGCAAAAATAGCTCCAAACAAATTAGATTAAATAAAACTTTGATTATCAATCTGGTGTCACTGATATCAACATAAAAATTCAGCTTTTAGCATCCCCCTTGAGACCCCAAACCCACCACCTCACCGACTCAGACTCTGCGCTCTCTCATCCAGCCACCAGGTCCACGTGAAGGAGGAGCCCACTGAGGTGGAGGAGGACAGCCGGCCCGTGTCCCTCCTGGCCGGCGTCACACACAGCCTGCCATTGCCGAGCGACGAGCGCGACCTGGAGGAGGATCTTCCCACGGAGGAGCTGGAGTAGGACAGACCCGAGACAAAGGCCAGAGGGACGGGACCCGGTCGAGGCCGATNCCCCCCACGTGCCCTCGCACCGGAGCGAAGAGAAAAAAAGATACCAACCGTACACTTCAGAGAAAAGAGAGAGAGAGAGAGAGAAAAAAAAAGAGAATGTTTTTTCGTTTTTAAGAAATTTCAAGTAAGACATTGAGAAACTCCAAGCAGGGTTAGATGACCTTCGTTACTTTCAGACGCAAAAACAAGACTGTGGAGCACTGCTTTACCTCCCTGTGTTGCTTTCCCAACACTCGGCTCAGAGGTGTAACACCACTCGATGCATACACACTCACACACACGCGCACACATTCACTTGTCAAACCGTGTCTCGTCATCCTCCCTGGAAAAAAAATCGCCCTCTGTGTAGAGA
>JASGAT010353185.1:0-24011 GCA_030220025.1 Chelon auratus | reverse complement strand
GGAGTTTGTAATGAAAAATGCAGACACTGCTATTTTTTTGAACAGCCCAATATCATTTTTTCCTTCATTTTCTGTAAAGTAATTAAAATATTGATACTTTTTTCATCATGTTTTGATGTAAAATATAATGTACAGTGTTCCCAATGAATGGAAATAAAAATATTATAAGGATTTTGAGCTTTACTCACGTTTTAAAAAACACTGCTATTATTTTGAACACAACTGTATATATTTTGAGTTCAGAGCCTTTCAAAATGTAACTGCCTCTGAGGATGAAATCCTGATGCTGTCCAACGGAGGTTGTTCATCTGGAAAGAAAAATAACTTTGCTTCAGCACTAATTCACTATCCAGCGTGTTATTCACACTGTGTCACTTTTCAGACTTCATTGGGTTCTCCAGTGCACTCAGTTTCATGCCGTGCATTCCAAGAGACGAATTACTCTAACAAAAAAGAAGCAACGTACAACAGACACACATGCAAAGCCGACTGCTCCCAAAGCAAATGTGGAGCTTATTAAATTATATTATTTGATTTTTATCAAATGCACACTTGCGAGCAATGTGTATAATTGTTAATAGATGTTAATTATTGTGTGCTGGTGTGCATGTCTAACACGTTATTAGCTTTTTTCTAATTAGCTAAATGATATTGCATCTTCTTAATATTTCAGACACTGTGTTTTGAACAGTTTTATAGTATTTAGTCACAAGGGAACAAAGGTCCAAACATAGGCTTTTATCCTGCTATGAGACACTGTCACTTGCATTAGTGAAGTAAATATGAAAAATCTTACAGATTAAGTTCAGCATTGAGGACATTTTCCCTAGAATTAGGCTGCAGCAAGTTGTCTTGACAGTGTTGAGAATGGAGAGCTCAGGTGTACAATCTGTCTGAACTACTAAATACTAAGAAGAAACTCCCACAGAGCAGAACTTAATGGTTGTGTTTTGGTCATGGTTCAGTCGGCATCAGTGGTTGGTAAGCCAGCTGGTCGGTTTTCAGTTGGACTGGGCCTCTAAATGTGTTTTGCCTGGGATCTTGGCACAAGGGATTGTACCATCTTATCCTGTGTATTAATGAATGCTTGAAATACGGCCCATATTTAAATCTAAATGACATTTCAACAAACCCATTCTGATAAGTGTCTGGCTACTTCAGGCTATAACTGTGTTGAGTTCAAGCAGTGTGCTTGCCAGCTGCAGTAGTTCCTTACTTTATTAACAGAATATTAAGAATTATTATATTACAGTTTATGATGATGAAATTTTTTTTTCTTTCAAAGACATCAAAAATAGACATGCTAAATACACAGATAGCTCTACTGACTGCTCTCTAACTTCTGTATTCTCATCGTCAATGATGGTCTTGTATTTATATAGTGCTTTTCTACCGACGGTCACAGTGCCACTCATTCATACAACTGTCACACATACCAAGCACTGGGAGAAACTCAGGGTTCATTGTCTTGCTCAGGGACACTTCGGCATGTGACCCATGTGTCGGAGATTGAACCGCTAACCCACCGATTTGTGGAAAACCTGCTCTACCTACCTAATTCATGCAAGTTCAGACCTTTCTGGCTCTCCTGTTTGTGACTGATCCATTTTCTGATTCAGGGCGCTAGCAAGTGCTTTGATGTGACAAAAGCAGAAAGAAAAAAAAAATCTTTTGAAAGATATCAAGGATGCCATGGTGTTTGTTTCACTGCGGGCGCTATTGTCAAGGTGTCAACGAAGTGGTGTAAGAGGTCGACTGTCATGAAAGAGTTGGTGGTTCTATGCCCAGTGAGATGGCAGAAGGGTTTAAGTGGTGAGAAAGGAAGAAAGGGTGCATTTGTCACAGCTATTGCACGCCAACAATGTCCATAAACAGCCTGAACATTGCTCGAAATTGACTACAGCTAAATAAACAACAGGTCTCTCGTACAAATTGAATATTCCTCCCGAAACGCAGAGATGCACGAGCGAGAGGAGGATTTGTAATTGCTGCTGGTATTGTTTGCAAGTGAGAGCACACTGAAGTGGCCCTTTTAATTGGATGCGAAAATAGTTTCCTTGTCTTTGCGAGCCACACGCCACACTATCGACACTCTGGTGTGGCATGAGGAACAATATGGATGAGTTCAGTTATTAATGTAAATTAACAGACATACAAAACAATTGGGAATATCATTCACGTACAACTGTTACATGGACAGTTTGATGTGTGAAGAAAGGAAAGACACGGATAAAAGTGATGAGTAATGCATTCATTAGCTATAGCCTGTCAGTGTAAAATTGATTTATAATGAAATACCTAAAGGAAGTGATTTTTTTTTTAAATTCTTTTTTTTTTAATTTAGCCTTCCACAGCACAAAAGAAAGCTAATGGGCTCCTGCTGTGACAATGCACTGGTAAATAATTACAAAAAAGTCAATGTTAGGCACAGCGGGTGGCTCCGCTTAACCAACCAATAAACCCAGTGAACGCAACAGGAATTATGTGTATGTATATATGCGAGTTGGTGTTTTACAATGATTTACCATCAGTCTGATCATGTTTGCTTTGAGACATATTATCCACAAGTGGTCCACTTCACTAAGTCAAATAGAAGGTGTGATCCCTAACTTACAAGTATTGGAAATGTGGGCTCGAGTCTCATACAGTAAGGGTCTACATATCAAATTTGTGTTTGCAATGTGAATATTATGAGGGTAGTATGAAAAAAGGGTCCAAGAAGCCATGTTCGTATTTACTCTTGTAGTATATCTTCAGTCCTCCTTTCCCATCCGTCTGTGTGTCTCTGTGTCTGTCTAGTCCCACCTCATGTCATCTCTCCCATCAGGGCAGCCTCCTCACCAAACCTCGCAAGCCGTTTCCAGATGCCACCCCCGTATCTGATTGTGCGGTATGTCCCAGCCATTCTCAAGGGAGGGGTGTCTCACTACAATCAGGCTTCACCCCTCCTCGCCACTCTGCTTGCTGCCATCAGTCCTGGTCTCTTCCTTTCCAAATCTACATGTCTGTCTNTTTTTTTTTTTTTTTTGTCCCTTTGGGAATGAATGAAATTCATTGTTAAATTGAAGTATGCTTTCGTAACCTCTGGGAGCAACAGTTGCCGCAACAACCGACTTGGCTGTAAAGTAAGTAGAAGGTTTATTTGGATGTAGGGTCTCAAAGAGTGGGAGGAGTCGGGCATTTATATCTTTTCTTTTTTTCAGTTTTAGGCCTGCATCTGCCCCCTCTATGTTTTTTCCTTTTCCTTCTTGACTGTCAACAGGCTGTCGTCTCTGTGCTTGTTGGTTTGGGTGCTATGGTTGTCTCTGCTTAGTGTCCCTCCGCCCTTTCTCTGACAATCTTACCAAAAATTTTCCCTTGCCTCTTTAGTAGCAGAGGGAGCAGGCCTACTTCCACTATGAGCCCGAGTTTACCTTAAGGTTTAAAGGGTCATTCATTAACATGGGATGGAAAACTACTACTGCTGCTGCTGCTCTGCTCGCGATAGGAAAGAAAATGAGAATTGTTGCAGTGTGGTTGTAGCCACAATCTGTCATTAAATAAAGTACAGTGGCACATGCGGTTTTCAAACATTCCACATGTGATGATGCAGCCACTTGTAATTTCAAGCAGTCTGTAAAATGTAAGACATTTCACGTGTGCATAGGAAAAAATGTTTGGTATATGACATTTATGGAAAATTATAGTCTTGTTCCTGGTCTTTTCACAGTCTACTTTATGAACATAGAACCAGGCATGAACAGAAATGCAAAATATAACCATGTGAAACAGCAATGGATAATTTTTCAGATCGCTGTACTATCCATTTGTCTGTATAATACTGAAAAAAAAATATATTGCTTTCCATCAAAGTTGCATTGTACACGAACGTCTGCAAAATACATATAATAACTCTGTCTTTCCAGAACAGAAAATGCAGCCTCAAAATGAGATATCAATGGATGTCACCATTTTTTTTAAGCTTTCCTTTTGTGACTCTCCTTGTCGTTTTTCAATCAACTTGCTTTGTATATTCCTTTCCTCTTGTATGACCTCAGTGATTACAGCTTTTCCCTCCATTGTAGCTGCTGTCATTAATTTCGCTTCCACTGAGTGCGGCTGACAGGAGACAACTTGCAGCCCCGTGACTCAAACTAGCAATTTGTTTCTCGTCAGAGTTACAGGGTGTTTAATTAGCAGGAACATCTGGGATTATAGGTCAGGAAATAATAAATGTTAGCTCGACAGTCAAGAGGGCACGCACAGGAAATGTGCTACCTTTAACGCTAAAGAGAACTTTGCTGTCCCGGTGGTTTCCTGGCTTTATGTATAGCAGGCTAACACTTAATTCGTCTACCAGGCAGCAGGAACACCACCGGGGAGACAAAAAGTTAATGTTCATCATTTCATTACTCTGTGCCAAAGGAATATTCATCCTCATTCATATCTCTGTGCTGAGGGCAGTGATGAAATTCTCCTGCCCTTTTGATAGTTTCTGGCTAGGTGTTGAAGCAGGAAAAGGTGTAGAATGGTTACAGACACTGACTCGGAGATGAAAGTTTTCTATAGCTAAAGAAAAGAGTCATCTCTGTGCAGTGTTTTCCTGCCTCTATATCTTTGTTTATGTTCCAGGCAAATGGTTCAGATGAAAGTAGATGCAGGAGTAGCAGGTAAACTCATATTGTGCTGTAATTAACTGCACACCCCAGCTTCTCACTGCAGCCATTTGCATTTGCAATTACTGCCTTTTTTTTTGCCAGGCCCCTTTTGATGTTGGATTTAATTAAATAAGATACTATTATGAGTCAGATTAATATCAAAGGTGCTTACAAAAGGCTCTCACCAAGCAGCAAAGGGGTTCATAGAGCAGCGCCTTAAGGTGCACTGCACAAAGCAGTCGATGCTGGGAGCAACTGAAATGGCAGGGCGTTCCCCTTCAAATGCAAAGTAGGTTTGCTAATGGATGATTACATAGATAGACATTCATACTAATCGGTGTCTGCCATATTCTATTTAATCAGTTTTCCTTGACACTGGAGATAACTACTTCAGCAGAGAACGTACACCTTGGTGTGACTGCCGGTACTGACTGTGTCCACTCCTCTGTTGTAGCTCTCCATGCTCTTCACTGAGGAGTGTGACAAAGTCCGGGACCTGATGCACGTTCACTCCTTCAGCTACGACTTCCACCTTCGTGTTGTTCACCAGTACTTGGTCGGCTGTCACATGACGCTACGCCAAGGCTACCAGCTCACCGACTTCCTGGACGACTTCATCTCCCATCATCCGGACATTCCCAAGTTTGGACGCAATCATGTCTTTCAGGGTGAGTTTGGTGTAAATTGATATTTCCACAGAGTAACTGCAGATACTTTGGACGTCTAGAATCACCAACAAAGTGCAGATGCACTGAAGATTTGCTCTGTAAAGAGACAACTATAGAAGGAGTTTACCAAGCTACCAGGCTGAGAACTAATTAATATTGTCCAATTTCTCATAAGCCAGCTGAAGTTATTGCTTCATGTCAGGTATCCACCAAGTAAGGTAACAAAGGAAGTGGATTCAGATCAGTTCATCTGAGATTTTCAAAGTGAATATAAGAACGTTATACATACACTGATCAGTCACAACATTAAAACCAGGAGAAGACAGGAGAAGTAAATAACATTGACCATCTTGTGAAAATGCAAAATTCTGCTGGGAAACTTTTGGACCTGGCATTGGTGCGGATGTTACTTAGACATGTAGCACCCACCTAGACCAGACCAGTCACCCCCATCCCATAGCAATGACACTCCTTGATGGCAGCAGCCATCCCCAGCAGGATGCACCCAGACACACACACAAAAACAGTTAAGGAACAACTCAAAAAAACATGACAAACGTGTTGACCTGGCCTCCAGATACACTAGATCCCAAACTGACCAGGTATCTGTGGCATGCACTGGAACAAATCTGATCCACTGAGGACCTCCCCTCAACCCATAGGACCCAAAGGCCCCCACTAACAACATTCTGTTGCCAGACCCCACAGGACACCCTCAGAAGTCCATTCTCTGAAGAGTCAAAACTGTTTTGGAGGCACAAGGGAGACTTACACAATATTAGGAAGGTGGTCATAATGCTGTGGTGATATTGGGGGGCAAAAAAAGACACCTCTGTTTTGACATGCAGTAGGCTTTAGTGGTGCAAAATATACACAAATTGCCTTCACAGTGTAATATAATTAAGGCTCAAGCTCTCAGCCCATCTGTCTCTATTTTCATAGTGATACCACGCTGGCTTAAAAATTGTATTATTTTATTTTTTGTTGTTCATTCTTTAAAATAAGATTCAGTTTGGTACTAGTTTCTCAGTACCAAACCATGACATGACAGGGAGCCACTATGATTAGTATCATCAGTCAATAAACAATCTTGAGATTTTATGTTTACTTAGTGCTTTAATTCCACTATCTGTGTACTTCTATTGTTTGAGCCCTTCCTGGAGGTCTCTCTGAGTCATTTAGGTGATAACAGATGGATATTTGCATTGCTTTTACGTGAAGGGTTTTAAGTTTCTGTTGTGACATGGGTGGGGTGAGCTGGGATATCTGTGATATCTATCTGAGCTCTGTGATCCTTCTGTAAACCAGGGAGCTTTTCCATTTCCACGGGGATGATAACAGCTCACCAGCTCTACAACTACATCACCGATCATGCCAGCACATACGGCATGAAGCCGCTGCGCATGTCCAAGGCTGCGGTTACCACTGACAACAAGAAAGGGATGCCTGACCTGCATGAGTATGCACTGGTGGCTTTGTGGAACAGGTGAAAGCACACCCCAGAAAACCCAGAATAAATACACTTTCCTCACATAAGCTGCTTCACTTGTCGTCTCTTTCTTCTCTTTTTCCTGCTTTAGTTCGGGGTCTTACAAGGATCTGGAGGGCCTGCATCACCACGATGACTTTGATGTGTCCCTGGTGGTGTGCCATAATGCCGTCCCATTTGAGGAGCAGTCAGATGGGGAGAGACATTTGCTGAGGTAAGGAGATAAAAATGAAACGACTTAAACAATTAAACAACCATTATGGTGAGACCAGAGCACAGCACTGCTGTAACCACATGCTGTGGGAAGAGGTCCTTTTGCTGTGAACAGCTTTCAGCATAAATAATCACACTTGTGTGCAACAACACATACACAACTAAAATAATAAGATAATAGTTTATACCTCCAACCATGGTAAGTTACATACTGTGAAATATCCCGTCTAATATTTTCTACATTGTAGATTAATGCTGAAGACGTCTAAACTATGATGTAGTAAACCAGAATATGTTTTATATTTTTTATATTTTTCAGATTTGAGCCTTTTGATAGATTGGTGAAATTGGTAATGCTTTGATGACAGCTTTAACACTCGAGGCATTCCCTCAATCAGCTTCTTAATGTGTGTGCAACCATCTGTTGTGTTGTACAGAGGTCGGGTTGTTACACAGTTCTCTACAGTGAATAGTCCTATTCAACTTCTGCTCTAATCCATATCATGGCAAGAACTACTCAACTAAGTAAAGAAAAACAATCATTAAGAAGATATGATTTTGGTGTTCAAAATTAAATGACATTACTTCCCTTTTAAATTTGAATTTAAATGTTTCCTGTGTAGGTTGCGGTTTTACGTGATCATGACCAGTCAGAGAGAGCTCTTTCCCCGCCTCACTGCCGACATGCGACGCTTCAAGAAGCTTCCCCAGATCCACCGTGATCCCGGTGAACCAGGCGGCCGGCTCCCCCAAGACCGAGCGGAGGCCTTTGGGTCACGAAGCTCTGAGCAGGACCTCTGGGAGGACACGTCATCTGAAGCTGCAGCTGTCTCAACCCCTAGCGACGGCAATGAGTTTTACCCTCTAGCGGGGGGCGGGCCGGAGGCTCAGGGGCTGCTCTACACCTCCCCTCTGTTCCCTCTGCTTAACAATGAGGTGGCGTCAGCCCGCAGACAGATCCAAGCCAGTGTGGAGCAGGCTATGGGTCACTGCCGCAGGGATAACTTGTGGAGGAGGCTGTTCCATGGAGAGCACGTGGCCCTGGACAAACTCAAGCTGGCCAAGCTGTCGTTCAACGAGCTGGAGGAGCTGTTGGAGGCCGTGCAGAGCCGTTCGGTGGGGGAGATTGATCCACAGCTGGTAAGATTACCATCTTACACTTCAGTGGTAAACAGAGTGCATGTATAAACTCACTGTAACTCCTGTCCTTGTGTGACACAGTTACTATCTTGCTTTCCTCCTGCAAGTAGAGCTCCCCCTGGTGGCTGGCTGCAGTATAGGTCATAAGCCCCACCCCCTCCATGTTAGCAACTGCAAGTTGCCATGCCAACCACTCTGTAAAGCAAAGTTGTAAATAAATAAATAAATACAATACAATGTATAATCCAACATTTCCACATGGCAGCTGCCAGTCTTACTGTGCTGTCCACCTGCCCGAATCACATCAACAAAACACTGAAGGACACAAACTTTCCCTGAAAATATCTACCTCCATTTTTTGCTTATACAAGACTGTAATAACACTGAAATTACTGCAGAGTTTTACATGCATGCTTTCAGTATTACACTTGTTCAATGCAGCAGGAGTTCAGTTATATTTAACAACAGACTGGCTGACGACTGTACGTTTCTGACCAAAGTCAGACATAAACCTGCTTATTTATTTCAAGGAACTCGTTGCGATCTCAGTTAATGCAGTGTCCAGATACAGATCACAAATTGTTGCTCAATTGAAATGTGTGGGAAAACGTTGTTGGCTTCAGGCACACTTTGTGATCAATGAGAAGCAGCTTGTTGTAATGTCAGTGCGATGTTTTGCTGCAGGACTGTTTCCTGACCATGAGTCCAGCCTGGTACCAGAGTCTAATCAAAGTCCTGTTGAACCGCTTCCCCCAGAGCTGCAGGCACTTCGATGACAACGGCATCCAGTACCTGGTGAGAAAATACTCTGTGTTCTGCTTCCATTTTGTTGAGAGCAAATGACGCATACTATAAAATATGGTACCGGGGTTAGTGGTACGTGTTTAATGGAGCTTTTAAGAACAATTGTTAAAAACACTTTTAAACAGGACTCCAGGGGAATTTTTAATCTTTTAAGGGATAATTATAGGATTCTTCATAATTTGCAACAGTGAGTGTGTTCAAAGTCGTGACCACCTTCCTAATATTGTGTAGGTCTCCCTTGTGCCTCCAAAACAGTTGTGACTCATCAGAGAATGGACATGGTCCTTCTGAGGGTGTCCTGTGGTCTCTGGCAACAGAATGTTGTTAGTGGGGGCCTTTGGGTCCTATGGGTTGAGGAGGGGCCTCATCCCACAGATACTTGATCAGTTTGGGATCTAGTGAATTTGGAGGCCAGGTCAACACCTTGTGCATAGTAATGGGGGAAATACAAACTGATACCACAACCAGCAGCTATTTGCAGAATACCACAAGAAGTGTTTCCTTTAGTGTTGTCATGTTAATCATAAATCCGTGTTAAGTGCCTATGGGTGGACAGTACCTTCGTCACCTTCAAACATCTGTTTATATCACCTTGTTTCAGGCTGTTCTGAACCAGAAGTTCACCGACTGCTTTGTTCTGGTCTTTCTGGACACCCAAGCTGGAAAAACAGTGAGTTATTCTTCCGATCTGAAGGATTATATGTTGATACCACATGTGCGCAAACTTCCTGGAAATGTCTCTTCTCTATTCTTCTTCCTCCCACAGAGCTTAAAGGTTGTGTTTCGGGAGCCGCTGCCATCACAGACCCAGGCCAGCAGCAGCCCCCCTCCTCAGCTGGTGTCCATGTATCATCACCTGGAGTCAGTCATCAACACAGCCTGCTACAACCTCTGGACAGGGCTGTTATAGAGCGGAGAATCGCTGGACTCACCTCGGCTCATTATGACGTGTCCACGAGTGACGCACAAGCACAACAACTATGACTATTTGCATACGCATTGCTGCCAGTTCTATCATCAATTAGCTCAACCAGCCCTAAACCAGTCTGAAATGAAATAGCTCTTAACTGCTCTGCAGAAAGCATCCATTTGCTGGTTCAGCATCAGCTTGAATTCAGTCATATATATATATATATATATATTCTTTTTAAGCGAAACTAATATTAAACTTCAAGGTTTATGATCAAAGCTACCACATAAAGCTGACACAGTGCTTTTGTAAATCTCAAACAGTTTGCTCACCCACACTACACATCCTAGTAATGTTATAAGCAGTTTATTTAATAGGTCCTGCGGTGTTTATTCCCACACTGTACAAATAGTTTAACTCACCTCAACACAGAGCTAACGCTGTACCATAGTGTAGCTCCTCACTTTTGCCAGATGAGAATTCAATAAAATGTATTCTCAACAAATCAGACAATATGAGAAATGAAGCATGGTAGCATCTTTGATCATAGCCAGGAAGTGCTCACCCAGAAACCCAGCCCCTGATAGTTTAAACCAACAATCGGGTATGTCATCTGACTTCACACAGAAATTTGTCTCAGCTCTAAACTAAATCAGTGGTGATGGATAAAGGTTTAATTGGGCTGAATCCAAATATTGTCTGAAGCTTAATCCAGCGTGCAACTAGTGAGACAGGCTGTTACGTTAGTTAATCAGAACACTATGTCTGAGTGTTGCTGCGTTGAGTTGTCACATGCAGGGAAATTAAGTGCAGCATCGCTCCAACTGCCTCCACTAACCAGGTCCAAGTTCACTTTGCACATTCTAGCCAGTCATTTGCCGCGTTTGACTGGCTGACTGAATATGCAGCCGGGGTTGTGGCAGTCTGACTCAACCTGCGACTGAATGGTCTGCATGGTCTGGACGGGACAAGTCTTTTTCAGGGATACGGTCTCTTTGAAGACCTCTAGCACTGAGCTTTTTTTTCTGGTTGTCCTTTAGTCAAAGAGGGTTGCAGGATTGGATGCCGATGGAACTGAAATACTGTGCTCTGACGCACATTCTGACAACCTGATGGATCAGCAGGTATTTAGTTATTTATCAAGACATTTCTACTTTTCTCTCTGCATCTCTAGCAGAGACACACTCTAAATGCGAATCATTTTAGGACGTGTCTCATGCTTCATGCGCAAATGCAACACAAGTCGGCCACAAGCCAGCAACGATGCACATTTCTGGTCTTAGATCTGCACGTGTTTAAAACTCCACCACTTTATTAATGGGTCAGTTGGGTGAGTTGTCTTGGATCTTGTGCCTTCTGATAGCATTTGACTAGCTCTTCACGCCAGATCAGTGTTTATGTGAGTAAGAAAAAGCTGAGACGTCAGCGTGCACAGTGGGAAGACTTCCATGTTAAATTTTCGTGTCAAACCTATTATCCACTTGAACCCCACTGCCATATCCGGTGCCATGAAGTGCCTTTCCCGGTTTATTTTCTCCCTCTTTCATCCAGTGAAATTGTTGTTGTTCCATCAGCTCTGCATACGAGATCTGTGGAAACACACGCCTGATGTTATGCAGTGAAAGTGCCTGAGTCAGTTTGGAGGAATCTGACAAAAATTGCCTTTCATGAACAAGAAAATGGGTCATATTAACTTTGGGGATTTGCATAATAGCATGCCACATGTCATCAGTGCTGAGTGTTTCCAAAGCCTGTTCAGGGGTGATGAGCTTGATTTGTGAAACAGTGTGGCTGGTAATCACACCTTTGTTGTGTATCCTGAAACAGTGTGGCTGGTAATCACACCTCGGTTTACAAGAGGGCACAAAGCCAGCCCGACACATCAGGCATGAAGGCTTGTAGTTCCTGCGTTAAATTCCACATTCAGCAGCCTTACAGTTCTACTCATTTTCAACAGGTGGAAACCAAACGCACATGTGAGCATGTTGAGCATCTAAAATAACTGAATGTTAAACACTGGATATTCATCATGCAAAATGTGAACTGTAAAGTGTTAGCCCTGAGCTTTTTGTCACTGTAATATAAACACTGCACTAACTGTATGTGTATATTGTGTAAATACAGAACACTTTATACATTATGTAAATGTTGAATAAACCAGTAGGATGGATGAGAACGTGTCAGATCGTAATATGAGGGAATGAGACATGGAGTATAGTCTTAAGTATAATTTGGGAAAAAAGAGATTTGTGATTTTACAAGGAGATATACACTGACCAGCCATAACATTATGACCACTGACAGGAGAAGTACATGTAGCACCCGATCTAGACCAGACCAGGGACCGCCACCCCATAGCAATGACACTCCTCGAAAAACAGCACAAGGTGTTGACCTGGCCTCCAAATTCACTAGATCCCAAACTGATCAAGTACCTGTGGGATGCACTGGAGCAAGCCTGATCCACAGAGACCCCTCAGCCCATAGGACATTATGTTATGCCTGATCAGTATATATTTTAGACAACATTTTAAGAGGATCATCCAGCATATCTATCACACTTGTTCACAGTAAAACAGCTGTAACATCTATACACGTCAATACACAAGTAATAAAATTACATCTTTACACTTAAGACGTGCCATCTCAAAGTCAGCGAGGGAAGTCATGAACAAAATACTTAATTAAATTCTACTACAAAGCAACAAAGACTGACATAAACTCAGGTCATTCAGTGGTAGTTAGATGGACATTTCTCATCACAGCTGTATATTCATTATAATATTTGCGGAAACTAATGAATACACCTGGTTCATGATTTGCTTTTAGTACAGTTCTGTCTGAAGCAGTTGTCACAGTTACAGAGATGTAACTATGACAAGGAAGAACAAATACATGTATCCACCCTGAGCTCTGATAAGAACACTATTTTCCAAGATATGGAACTATTGTAGAGGGATTTCCTAAAGTATAAGGCCACAGGTGAGACAGCTTTGTGTTTGGTCACTTGTCCTTAGCACTTTCTCTGAGTCCAGTATTGTTTGATCCAACCCAGACCCTCGTCTGTAGAACCTACAAAGGACAGAGGACTGGTCAGTGATGACTGCGGGTCAAATGCGGTGTCCAAAAAAGAAAAACAAACAAAAAAAAAAAGAGCGCACACCTAGTGGCTTGTATTCACAGCCGACGTATCCCTGGTAGCCGTGGTTTTCTAGGGTGTCGAACAGGTAGCTGTAGCTGAGCTCTCCGTCGCTGTCTGGCTCATTCCTGCCCGGAACCTGAGCAATCTGAACGTGACCTGAGGAACGTGACAACACTTCTTAATAGCCTGCATACTGTGCCTTTCACCTGTATTATCTCCAGAGACTTCAATCAGTAACTCTCTGCTTTACGTCTTTACGTCATTGGGTTACACACATTTACACTAAAGCACTGCTGTCTGGTACGACTACAGACTCCACACCAAGTCTGAAGGAAGGCATTAAGGCAAGTAGTTAAATTTTTGTGCTTTCAATGATTTGTCTAATCACGAATGTTTTTCGTAGTATACACTGTATACAACGATCAGGCATAACATTATGACCACCTTCCTAATATTGTGTAGTTCTCCCTTGTACCACCTGTTCCAGTGCATCCCACAGATAGTGAATTTGGAGGCCAGGTCAACAACTTGTGCTGTTTATCATGTTTTTTTTAGTTGTTCCTAAACTGTTTTTGTGTGTGTGTCTGTGTCAGGCTGCATCCTGCTGGGGATGGCTGCTGCCATCAAGGAGTGTCATTGCTATGGGGTGGGGGTGCCTGGTCTGGTCTAGGTGGGTGCTACATGTCTAAGTAACAGCCACATGAATGACAGGTCCAAAAGTTTCCCAGCAGAACATTGTATGCGATGGTTATTTACTTTACCTGTTGGGTGTCGTAATGTTATGCCTGACCGGTGTATATCTTCCAGAGTATTGCATTTAGCGTCCATGTAAACAAATAGGCTTCAATATGGTTGAACCATATGGTTGAATGGTTTGCTCAGTACTAACACAGCCTCCATTAATGAAGATGAAGGAAGTCAGAGTCCACTCCTCGGACTTTTAATTAAACAAATTTCACGCCGTACACAGTCCACTGAACATTGTTGGTTCTTTTATACATCTGATAAGACAGACCTTTCTCCACTGAGAAAAAAAATGGTGCAACAGGAAATGTTTGAAAATGTCATTCGAGGATGCCTGCAGTCAGTATCTGATGCTGATAAAGCAAACGACCTGATGGGACTTTCTTTCTCTCCTTTCTAGCCGCTCTTTAAAGTCCGCACAGGATGAACGGTGTCTTGTGCATGATAACCAATTAAAAGACGTTAGATTTGGGGGAACTGAGGATTAAATGCATTTGATAATTGTATCTGCAGGGCATATTAATCTGAATCAAGTTTTCACTGCTCACACTTCACTCACCAATAATGGGGAAATACTTCTGTATGTTTTGCGTCAGATTTCCGTCCATTATTTGCCAGTGAAAGACATCCTGAAACAGTTCAGACAGCCGTTAGTAGAGTCCTCCGTTGCTGTTGTCTCTTCTGAGTTAAAACAACACTTCCAAAGCACCCACCATCTGGAGCTTAATATTTGGCTTTCCAACCTTCTCCAGTATTGCAGCCGCTGTAGACAGAAAAAAAAAATGAAGATGAGCTCAGAAATAACTCGTGGCGAGACGCCAGACATTATGTACTGCAGACATGACAAGTGGTAGAAATAAGACACTCATCAAACCCTGGTGTCATACTCTACCCCATCACATTCGCTGAGGCACCATTAAAACACGGCACATCCCATTCTTTCCTAATCCAATTACAGATTTAGGACCATTTAAGAAGTGTTTCATCCAGGAGTTAGTGATATGCGCGCACATTAATGGGCTTCTTACGGTCAGTTTTAATGGAGTGGATTGGAAGAACATGATGACATCTCATCACTAATTCACATCCAACCAGAAACTCAAAATGTATCGCTGTGACTAGAGATGAGATGCCAAACTTCGCTGGGCAGAAGGTGATACTGAGCTTCATCAGACAGATCACTGCTGGTGCTAATATCCAGTCTATACCACTCCTGGATGCTGCGTATGATTGCTTATTTGCTTAAACGTTGATGGGACAGCGTCTTACCCTGATGAGGAGAGTCCAGAAAATACCTGGGGTCCGTAATCCGTGTATTGATTGGCTCAATCAGTCCAGTGATTCCTTCCTGTGTGGGACACTTTGATTAACACTGGTAATTGTTCTTATTCAGAATATTAAACGATCTAATAGAACCACAGCAATACAGAATATGTGATTGTGGATAAATGCTATTGTACCGCTATTTTTGCCTAGGTTGCAGACCAAGACCTGTTCTTTTTGATCCTATCTAGCCATCTCACACATCAGCCAGACACTGCACTGAAAAGCTTTAAGCACTTTGATGCTTCATAATTGGATTTTCAGAGCAAGGACAATGTGTCAAAAGCACATTCAGGAAACTGCGGGTGAACGCGCAGGTTTCCTGAGTATTACAGCGGAAAGCAGTCAATGACTGGTACAGGAGAGTGACTGGAAAGTGACAGCATTGACAGGAATGTCAACAGCTTTAGGAAGTGGCCGGATGTTACAGCTGATGTGGCTCTGACGCAGAGGGGTCATGGATGAGCCAGTGACTAAATTTTGGAATATCACAGGTGAACGGGGGGCAGAGTGACATGGCACCGAAAAACACTTCCTGTTACCTTCACTATGTCTTTGTGAAGCTGTTTTTCAGTGCTGGAGTAACTAAATAACAAGAGGCCATCTTTGGGTTCTCCTCCTCTTCCTTGGGTCTACCAATTACCTGCAAGCTTAACCGAGCAAGTAAGCCGTTACACTTTCTTTACCTGTGCTACCCTAGAATTTATAGATTTTCCATTTTTTGTTTTCAGTATGATGCACCCCTTTGCCTTTCCTGAGGTTTCATAACCCAAACCTTTACCTTTGAAAGGATATCAGCAGCATAGTTTAGGTTCTGCACGAAGACGGACTCCATTTCCTTGACAGCGGCTGTTCTGTGGGAGTCCGCTGGAACCCGCCCTGCCATCAGGTGTATCCTAGTATGGGAACATGGAGAAGAGAAGAAATTATTTTGAAACTACTTTAGCGCAAATTGCATGAACACTCAACACTGGAACTGGGGACTGGTGCGACTCTCTGGCTCAGTCCACAACTGGTCTGAATCTACCTCCTCCACAGCAGGCATACTGTGCTGTCACAGTAGTTGTGGGTAATATGTGTAGGACTGGTGTTGATTGATACTTAGTATAGAATTCCCCAAAGGTCCATTCTCTGGATCCATATAAACCCTAGCTGATCCCACAAGTCCCACAATTGTCTATAACAAAGCTAAAATTAAGGTAACATTGAGTTTTCTTTAAGACATTTCACCACTCATCTAAGTAGCTTCTTCAGTTCTAAATGACTGGTGGGAAGTTTAGGTTTATGGTTAGCAGTAACTTAGGGAGCTTTCACACCTAGGTCGTTCCAGTTCATCTGGGCTGGTATGAACTTAGCAATTGCACTCCGTTCTGAACCGGGCTGAGTCAGGTTAGAGAAGGTGGCCTCGGCCCGATTCCAGTTGCTCCCTGGACCGGTTTGTTTTCAGTGTGAACACGTTGCCCACAGATCGATACGACTACTTTATATTTATATAACCACTCGACAGAGGTGTCTGGCAACATCAGTGCAGCTCCTTTAGAGGAGTGTGTCTGACGCAGTGTTGCTTCTCATTTACACATAATACTGAACAGCAAGAACTGCCAGTGTCCACACTTGCTACCTCTGTTCCACTCTCAACGATTATTGCTTGATTTCATTAAATTTTCCATGCACAATTATGACCAACCTCAAGAAGGTAATGTTGAGGGAGAGGCAATTGCTTTGTCTTGTATAATATTGTATCTACTGCTCCCTGGATCGGAAACAAATATAGGTGTGAAAGCGCCCTTACTTCTCTGCTTTACATGTATTATGCACAAGCCAGCTGCAGCTTCCATTATAATCTCACCTGTCCTAAAGGTGGTGACTCAACTCACTGCTCTGCAGAGAGCCGTGCAGGATTCATACCTCAGGCACCACTATGAAGAGACTAAGCCTTCCCAAAATGGTCTTTAAAATGTATATTAAGCTGAAACTTTTTTTTTTAAATCACCTGGCTTGCATGTGCACTTGATAATTAACACAGCACACTTTGAAATGTGTGTGTGTCTGTGCTTCAGACCATCAGAGTGAGGACACTATGGAACATTTTGACAGGACTCCTACAAGAGCTGTTAGAGGTTTAACGCTTGGTTTTAGGGTTGTGGTGCATTTGAAGTGCGTGCGTGCGTGCGTGTGTGTGTGCGCATGTGTGTGTGTGCATGCATCCAGAGACTCTGTGGGTTTCTCTTATTCAAATTCATTAAATAACCTGCAAGTATATTTTAATTTATGTGGAATCCCCAGGAGAGGTGGCTCTCATTAAAAGTGCATCGTGATCTCCTTTCCAACTTTCTTTATTTTTTTTCCAGCCTTCTTTGTCATAGATTTAACTTTGAATGGATAAANCATCGATTCCTATTTAATAACCTATAATTACAAAGTGAAACCCCGCTCATAGAAACTGGCACATGTTTTTAAAAGATAAAAAAACTGAAATATGCTTCACAAAGTTCAGACCCTTAATTCAGTACTTGGTAAAAGCCCCTCTGCCAGCAATTACAGTCCTCTAAGTCTCTACGAGCTTTGCAAAACTGGTTTCAGTTTATCGAATTCTTCCAGGAAAGCCCATGGGTAGATCAGGAAGATAGCCCACAGGAATAAAGTGAGCACTTCAGGTAGCAGAAACATGAGGAGAAGGAAGAGCAGAAACCATCATGGGAGGGCAAACCACTGCACGGTATGTACCATAGGCAGATAACAGAAGTAGCTGATATCTAGAAATCCTACCAGTGACTGGGAAACACTAGAGTTGGAACACACAGCACAGAGGCTCTAATCAACAACACAGGAACAGGCTCTCAGTACAAGAGCCAATAGAAACTGGGGTCTACCACAGCAGGAATGACCCTAGGTGAAGGCCGTGCAAAGACATCCCTGAGTCAGTCCAGCACATAAAAGCAGAGTATACAATGTTAGCAGGCAAGGCATTCATGGAATGCCATAACCAATTTGCTGGAATAGTGTACAGAAACATATGTGCAGAGAATGGGCTGGAAGTCCCAAGGTCAAAATGGGAGACACCTCCGAAGGAGAATCAAGACCATGTTGGACTTCCAGATACAGACTAACACACTGGTGATGACTGGTGAACTAATTGGTCATTGTAGTGGTGGACAAACAGCAGAAGAGGGCCGTAGTGAAAGATGCCGCAATCCAAAGTGATAGCAACATCATGAAGAAGGAACGTGACAAGCTCGAGAAATAACAAGGGCTGAAAGATGCACTCAAGGAGGTGTGGAAGGTGAAAGACAGCAGTGGTCCCTGGGGTGATAGACACCCTTGGGGCTACTCACCCCAAAGCTGGGTGAGTGGCTCCAGAAGTTCCCAGAAACAACATCTGAGATCTGAGATCTCTGACTGTCTCAGCTGTACCACTTCACCCAGCCTTGTACATTGTTGCACATTGACTTGCTGATTTTATTAGAATACATGGACTGCGGCACATTGGCTGGGGGAACTCAGACCCTTGGATTGATTGTGAAATAGATTTAAAATCATGTTCAGCTAAGTATCCAATGACAGTTGTGCACCTTGTTATTGAATAGTGCAATACAAACAAACTTCAGGAAAGAGGTTTGAAGAGGAAATAGAAAAGGTTGCCCACCGATGTGTGCCAAGCTGATGTCTCACCTTTTGCAGTTCAAAGCTCTTGCATACTTCAAAGTCAGATCCAGACCCTGCCTGAACTCACTCTCTCTCCCAGGAACAGCTCCAAGACCAAGATCACCTGCCTTTACATCTCCTGCAACACACACCACAACCTACCATCACCATCCTCTAGCTATTACTGAAGGATCATTATCAGCCCTGCCTGGTTATAATGGACTACTGTTATGAGAGTTTGGGATCCATGTGCAGAAGGACTCTACCGGGCGGGGTGTTGATGAGGACCACCTCCACTCCTGTAGCCTCTCTGGCTCTCTGGAGCTCCTGCAGGTCTGAGTCGTAGAGCCAGGCTGCCTCCACAGCCTGAAAGCCAGCCGAGGCGGCCGCGTATATTCTCTGGCTGAAGTCGGGTAGCTCCGTGAACAGCCAGGAAATATTCGCACAGAACTTTAACGGGGCCATTCTGGCTTAACTTCAGAAGCCAACGACCCTGAGTTCAGTCTGAGTGTTGGACTTTCACCGTTCATACAGCAGGTAAAGGCGTGCGTCAAGCTAGCCACAGTAAACCGATGTAACTTGGAGCGGAAATAGACGAAAACCTTTCTAAACAAAAATCCAAATATGAATACCCGTTGATGAACGCACATCTGTTACGGTGCTGTGACCGAAATAAAATATAAGGTATAATTTCTGATGAATGCATAATCATTTATACCAACAGTTTTAGGTAAAGACATACATTAAATGCGCACGTGTATACTGTTATACGATGCATGATGTTTTATTTTGAAAATATGAACAGAAGCAGCTTGCCTTCTATATCGTCGTCACATGACTAGTAGCGCGTTGCTTCCAGTCTGTAAAATGCGCATGCGCAAGAAAAAAAACTATATATTTCTAAGTTTCACGGGTTTTTCTAACTTTGTAAGAAATTGAACTCTGTTGTGGAAGTTCTCGATGTAAAAAAATGCAGTCCAGTTCAGATCAGAGCACTGAACAGCAATGCATTTCTGGAAAAAGCAAGAGGTATTGATAAAGATTAACATTTACTGTATTACTGGAAACATTCATTCATTCATTCGTCTTCTGTGAAGGGGTGGGGGCATATAAATATAAAGCCATATAATATAAATATGACTTTTTTAAGCATTAAACGTAAGGAAACTATTTTAAATAGACACACATAACATAAATTTGAATCTGTGTATTTACATACAGTCAAAAGAACAATTATTTCCATGTATTTACCATGTTTACATATTTATATTTCAGTTTTATGTAAGTAGCATCAATAACAGACTCTTTACAGAACCCAGAGCCTGCAACCCCCAGAGCAAGCAGTAAAGCGGCCATGGCAAGAAAAACCTCTCTTTTAACAGGAAGAAACCTTGAGCAGACCCATCTGCTTCAAACCAGCCGGGTAGAGACCGGAAAAGAGAGAGAAGAGAAGAGAGTAAAGGAGGAGACGAGAGCAGCAGGAGGAATGAGAGGAAATCATACATACTTAGATAAAGCATACGTGCATCATAAACATTTTATAAAGAAGACTACATGATACTAGGTGAGGCGTGTTACATGACAGATTGATAGTGAAACTGTTCTATGTGGAGAATGTGCATGATGTTGCTAAAGCTCTGGTTGAGCAGAAAGAGGTTGCTGAACCTTGGGTTGTTTAAGAAAAAAAATTACAGATATGCATGGACTTTGTGTTTACAGCTGAGAATACCCCTAACTTTCCATTTCCATTTGAAATGTGGTCCTGAGCTGTCAGAGGGTGAGCTGTTGCCACATGCATTTATAGATGTCCAGAGTCACTTCATTATCTCTGAGCAAGCAGCCCTGCTGACTTACTATAATGTATGCAAATGCTAACATAGTTGCACCTCTGACAACAGCGGATAATGGGGGTTTAGCTGCTGTTGTGTCATTTAAACTGGCACCCTCTGGCTGTGGAAGATGCCCATGAATTCAGATCAGCCCTGCAGAGGGACCACCGTTGCCTTCACCTTTGAAACCTGTACTTATTTCAGTCCTTGGCACTTCTCTTGTTCTCCCCCAGGAGGAACTCTAAGGCCAAGATCACCTGCCTTTAACACGTATCAACCTACTACCACCATGCCTGGTTAAAATGAGCTACTGCGGTATTGAAGTATGGGGCTCATGCTGGTGTAGAAAGACTTCGCTGGAAGGGGTGATGATTCCCTCTCCCATCCAACCATCGTTAGCTAGTAGTTAGTTAGTGCACATGACATTCCAGTGTCAATACTGTACTGAGGATCTTGATGGTGTGGATCAGTGAGTCAGTGTCTTGCTTACTGCTGGCATACAGCTCGATGTCATTCATGTAGAGAGGGTGGCTGATGATTGCTTCATTCCAGAATGTAAATAAATGTATATTATGACCACCTGTCTGATATTGTGTAGGTCTCCCTTGTGCCTCCAGAACAGTTGTGACTCATCAAAGAATGGACATGGACCTTCTGAAGGTGTATGGCAACAGAATCCTGTTAGTGGGGGGCCTTTGGATCCTATGAGTTGAGGGGAGGGGCTTCTGTGGATCACTCCACGGATACTTGATCAGTTTGGGATCTAGTGAATTTGCAGGCCAGGTCAACACCTTATGCTGATTTTATGTTTTTCTCAGTTGCGCCTAAAGTGTTTTTGTAGAGGTTAGGTTAGGTCAATTGTTGTAGATGTGAATAACTGTCTGTTTCTCTATGTTAGCCCTACAATAGACTGGAGACCTTAGGAGGACTTACATTCTGCCAACACACTACAATATCTTCCACACACTGACTTTAGCAACATCAGTGAATTACATCTGATTTCACAGCAGCAAAAAATAAATAAATTAAAGTGATGTCTGCCTTTTGTTCTGAAAAATTACAATTACACACAAATTACACAACAGGAACTTTGGTTCAGTTGAAGTGATGAGAAGCCAGGAGTGTTTTTATATTTAGTACATTCTCAGTAGATTACAAAAAAACATTACAGTAATCTGTACACAAAAGTATAGCTGCAAGGAACTGTATTTTTATATAAGTGACCGATTAAAAAGAGAAATTCAATGTGTATCTACAAGCTACAAGCCCTACTCTAGGGAGGATCACAGCAAAGAAGGCTGTGCACAACTCTACCAGAATGATAGTTTCAGTAGGAGCCTGTTGAGATCATAATACATAATTTATGCCTGTAATTCAGGAGCTCTTGTGGGTCTGCACAGTGAAAGTGTTCATGTCAGAGGGGTTTTAGTTTCAAGATGTCTCTATTTCTGTATGGGTTCTTGACCAGTAAAGGTCTTTGAAAATGTCAGCAACATTGTCCTATCACCGGCTCCCAGGATGCTGTTGAGGAGGCTCATTTCAAGTGCTGACAAACCTTTCACTCATGCAGCATTTGCAAAGCATAGTATACACAGTTATACAGTTATACAGTGAGATGCCTAGTGCAACCATCTGCTTTTTCATTTTAGCACAGAAGATGCACAGATTATACGCCTCCTGTTGGCACTGACAAACTTTTGAAGCTGTTGCCTGCACCAAGCCACTGGAAAGTAGGTACGCTGACAGCTGCTGACTGAATACAACATTGTATTCAGTACAATGATTACTTCATAAAGATTAAATGAATTCTAGTGAAAAAAAAAAAAACTCTAAATGATGAATTGTCTTTGTAGATGAATGCTAAAACATTCTAAGTAGCCTACTTAATAATTAACATAATGAATATCTCTGACATTTTGGATCAAAGTCAAGCCTATTGAATACCCCTGTGATGAGGGATCAAAAACTAAACTGCAAAATATACTGAATTGGGAAATATGCTTGGTTTCTGTGTTGCTTGTCTGCCATTACTCATGGGATCATCTTGTAACGGGGAAATGGCAGGCGATAGGTACTGGTGAGTAGTTGGGGTTGTACAGGTTAGTCGACTAGTCATTAGTCGACTTCACTGCTGTGCCGTGACGCTTTGAACATCGTGTAGTCACTGATCACGTGACTACAACAACATGGACGCCTCCGAGAAGACAGGTGAGGAGCCCGTTGGGTCGTTGCAGCAAATTAACGGGGTTCGTGGAAAGACTTTACTGAAGATTCAACTGTGACACGAAAAATAGGTAAGTCAGTCCAGAAATACAACAAAAGTACTACTGCAAAACACACTCATCTGAAAAGGCATGCGCTAACGCTAGCAGGGGAATGGTCCATATCCTCTTAACAGTTGTCAATTAACAACCAAACGACCTGCGGTAACAGTGAGGAGGCTGAAAAATCAACTTTTTTTTTTTGGTTAATTTCTTTGTGAAAGTTAGGCTATTAGACATTTAGCTGCGGTACACGGTGAAGGTTTTAGATAATTATGCATTTTTTTTTTTAACCCGGCTGCTATCCTATCTTAAAACACGCTGTGGAGTACTACTAAATGCTATCGATGGTGCCGATTTGCTAAACATATTTGCAGCGCACAGTAGGCTATAGCTAATTCTACGTGTTTATGTTCAGTTGTGTTTAGTTGACACTGACATTTGACATTTTTGTCCTTGATTTCAGTGAATGCACCATGAGACACGCAGAAGTAATGTTAGAGCGGGCAGTTTGCGCAGTTTGCGCAGTTTGCCGAGGCGAGAGTCGCTAGAAGTGTCTGACTGATGGAATTCATGGCGTTGCCATGTTCAAGCTTAAATAAACTTCCAGAAATGCCTACGTAGCAGGTCAAGAATATAGATATTGTTGCAAAGCATTATTTTCTACTGTATTTATATCTGTGATGTCTTCGGCGACTATAGTTGGCAGCGAACTTTCGTCACATAGCTAATAGTCGACCAACCCACACTGAGTAGCTCCTGTTTTCTTTGGATCTGGATGAAAAGATTGGTAATTCTTAATTCGGGGGGATGTTGTTGCTTTAGGTTCAGTCTTCAGTCTCTGCTGGTTGTGGCTGGCCTCATGTAGCTACTCTTAAAGGCCAAGTCTCAGTGTGTGTAATCAGGGCCACCACATGAATATTTAGAGAAAGATAATCACATAACCCTTTGGCGGTAACAACTTTATGTACAGAATAAAATTTGGGTGTTGGAAAAAGGCTATATGCTCTGTTATGATCACATTTTGTTTGGAAATGTTCTGGTTGCAAAATGTGTAACCAGCAGGGTTGGGTAGTAATGGATTACATGTAATCTGGATTATGTAATCAGATTACAAAAATCAAGTAACTGTAATCAGCCCAGATTACAATACAAAAATTGTGTAATCAGATTACAGTTACATTGTTGGGGATTACCTGATTACAT
>JASGAT010353176.1:0-16517 GCA_030220025.1 Chelon auratus | reverse complement strand
TATTTTAAAACCAAAAAAAGAAAAAAGTTTTGTGCAACTAAAACAACTACTCATTTAGAGTAACAGCATGTAAAGTTGCTATGTGACAGAATGGCTGGGTACCTATGGCACTGTAGTATAGAATGATGAATATTTGTTTGTATGTGTGTTGATGTGCTTATTTCAATTGACTCCCGTAATGACTAGAGTCCTTGCAGACACAGAATATGCTTTTGTATATCCTAGATACTCCGCTTTACCTCACAGTGCGGCACTGCCAGACAGTGTTTAGCTTGAGAGATATTGAAATGGACACGATGTTGGTGTTTTGTTACTACGACTCCCTACTGTGGCTACGGTATCTATTCATTCTGTTTTACAGCGCGCTTTGATGTGACACTTTTTGTTTTTCTGTCCTGCTGAAGTGGCTTTAATGGTCATGCCCCTGGTGGGTAGACACATGGTTCACTGACCAAGAAAAGGGAATGTGGAGAGGGAAAGAAAGACAAGGAGGGGAGGAAGAGAAGGACAGTATGTGTGCTGGTTTGCAGATGTAGTGGTAGGGGCAAATACTCACTTCTGGGGACTGGATGTAGAACAAGAGGACAGGGAGAAGACAAATGGACACAGCTCAAAGAAAGTAAAGCATATTCAACATAAACACTTGGACTGCATTTGAGCAGAGCAGTAATCAATAATCTTGAACTCTCAGAAGACATCACATTGTGACGGCAACACTTATTCAAAACTGGATTAGAATTTTGAAATTGCAGCTGTTGAGATTTCTTTCCCACATGGACACAGCAAGATAGCTATAGTAGGATTTATAGTAACACGTACAGGACAGGGACACAACTAATTAGGTATTTTGTAATATTAACAGTAGTTAAGAAGATTATGATAACAGTGATGGTGACGATGGTATACGCACACACGCACACACATAACAATATAAATGAAATTAAAAATTAACTTATAGGGAATAAGGACGATTGGGAGGCCCTGAGTGGTGGAGCAGGATTACATCTGGGAGACAAGGACAAGAGAGGACTGAACCATCACCAGATTCCTCCCAAAACAGCCCCAGACCCTGAGAGGGGAGGCTGCTTATTAGTCTGGATGTTGTAGGGAAATAGGGAAGATAGTGACCTGTGTTTTTTCATGATGTGACAGAAGACCTGAATGGCCCGAAGAATCCTGACGTATCTAGAGCATACACAGCATACATTCCACTTTCAAAAGACAAAACTAACGACAGAAAGACCACTGAAGGAACAATAACTAAAAGACAGCTGCATTAAAGGCCTGTTAAAGCATTTCAAAGGAGGAAACCAATTATTTGGCCATGTGCATTGATGCCAGACTTCATTCATTGTCTACAAAGGATTCTTGGGGAAAAAAAAAATAAAAAATCAAGGTTGTATTCAAGACTAGGTTAATTTGTCATAGATTAATTTAGTATCATATGAAATACTCATCCATTATATCCATTATAATGATCCATCTTATTACTTCAACTAAGACAGACCTTAAATACTTTCAATTGAAATCATATGCAGGGAATATGGAGACTGTGAAGAATTTTATTTATCAGTAGAATACAGGGTACATGACACTACTTTTTTGTTCGATTGTGCAATGTTTGGACGTGCTGTGTAGTGGAGTGCAGTGTAAAGAGTGATTTGAGACACAGCCGTCTTTGAGCCCCAGCTGAGATATCCCTGAAGACACCACAGTCACATTCATAGGGTTATTTTCTCAGACTTGTTGAAGCTCCTCCACAGAATGAACTGTAGTGCTTTTTTCTTGGCTGAGACTGGGCAGTGATAACAGTTGAAATGGTTAATAAACTAGTCTTGCTAGATTTGCCCTTTAATTAAACGATTCGTTTTTTTACTTATACAAAGCTGCAGCGAAGGGTATATTGATGAAAAAAAGGGAAAGAATAAGTGAACAGCTTGGCAGTTATGTGATGCTCTTCAATACAAAGCGCTGTGTAACTCTATAGATGCGATTCGGTCTGAGGCCTGTGTGTTAACCACAAGCCGTAAGGGGGTCAAGAGCAGAGGAGAAATGATAAGGAAAACAAAAGAGAGTGCGAAAGGACGTACTGTGCCTGAGGGAGGAAGAGAGCAAACAAAGCAGGTCAAGTGAATATTTTAGAGGTTGCTTTCTGATTCTTGTCTGGCTGCACCTTTTTTATGTCAAGCTGGGGTTCGGCGGCACGCTGCATCAAGCTGCTTTCAGCTTCTTTTGTTGCGCAAAACATGCATTTTCCGTGATAAATAACATGCCCACGGAATTGTGACATGCCGTATACATAGCACAAGCCTTGAGAATTCAATGAGTAATACAGCAAAGCACTGTATCCTCCACGCAGCACTTTTACAGCACAATCATTATTGAAACACACTGATTAATGATTATGGTTAGTGTTACACAGTAGCTCTGTGTCCACAACAGGGCACAGAGACTTCAGTAGGTGGCAGTGTGCTGATTGTGTGGCTGGTGTCTCTTGGCCATTTATATATAAACCCAGTAGTAAATATGGGGGAGAAAAAACAATGCAAACATCACTTACTTATGGAAGTACCATGTTTTTAAGGACTGGAATTATTAAAACTAAAATATGAAATTCCTTCCCACTGTTTCCAACAATCTAGGTGGAATTGTTAGATTTCTTTTCAGAATATTGTAAATTCTCAACCTTGCAGAGTGTAAAGTGTCCTGAGATTGCATGTGTTATGATTTAGCAATATACTGTATGGAATAGGCACCATACATAACACAGCTTATTTTTCTTCACAACAGCTTGTGGGACCGCAACCATTGTTTTCTGTCAACAGAATTTGATCAAGGTGGAGTTGATTTGTTGCAGGTGCCCAGTTCTAGTCCTGAATATTCTCACGCTGTTTCACCGTGGTGTGTCCTCTCCTCTGTTTGTCTTTTTATATACCGCACATCCGACTCTACGCTACCTTTTCTGATAAACATGTCAAATTTTGATTCATCATAGCCCACCTCAAGTGTTTGGCCTTGCTTCCACTCCTGAGAAGTGGTTTAGAGACAGGACTCTTGCTCCAGACCGTACAGCACAGCCTTCCTTTGACAGTACCCACTGAGTGGACTGCTGCATTTTTATTTTGTAAATTCTATATCTGTGTTGAAGTTGCCATTTCTGAGATCCCTGATTCAACCCCAACACAGTCGTCACAATGTCTAGGAGGAAGGGAGGGCCTGAATGCAGGACACTGGAGGAGGCATGAACGGAAAAAAAAAAACAGGTGCATCCAGAATAGATGAATATGTGAAATGACGAGAAACCACAATCAAAGGGAAAGAGAGGACTACATACATACACACCAGCTGATTGGGAAATGGGAAACCATGACAATAAAGAAGGTGAATGAAATTATTTTTATTTCATTTATGTATTTCATATTTTTTATCATTAGCTTTAAGCATATACCATGCTTTTTGTGTGAGGGTGAGTGTCAAGTCTCTCTCCCACTGACCCTGATTGTGAAATGAGATGCGGTAGAAGATGCCCTGAGCAGGTCTCTGACATTTGACCCCTGTCTACCGCTTCCTTTCACCTCCCTTCCACTTATTGGGACCCCTGCTGGAATCCGAGGCCTTCCTACTTGCAATTAACCTCAGCCACAGGGCAGACTCATATACACACCTGTGGTGATTAGCCAGCGCTAATGGCTCTCTAGTACCCACTAAATACTCTCATAACTCATGAAAAGACTTTGTGACCCTGCACTGACTTGCAGCCTGCGGATCATGAATCAAACAGAAGTGTGAAAATAAGCAGCTCTGCCTTGATTGTTAATCAGGTTTGAGCTTTGCTCACTCCAACTGCAACAGCTAACAAACAAGAAGGTAATAACTAGAGCAGCTGTATAGACGCTAGAGGTGAAGTTATGTATTATGTATTGTTTGTGTGTGTGTGTGTGCATTATCCAGTTATTGTATACAATAATGTTTTCATGACTGCTGTCTATAGCACGGCCATAGTAAAACTATAGTTACTTTGTAAAAACAAGTTTTCACCGAGAAGTTCAAATATCATCCAAATAAATATTTGACTCGATTTACCTGACACGTTAAAGCTGGTGAATGTCCATGATACCAATGTTACTGCACTAATGAGACCATGTGTAGCTTTTAGCTGCACATTTGTATTGCCCATTTGCATAATGGCCACAAATCAAGCGTTTTTATTTATAGAATGCAGTAACCATAGACTATGTTCAGGCTATTGACAATAGTTGCCCAAAACATTGTTTTTTCCCATATGTGGCTCCAGACTTGTTTTAACAACAGCAGCTTAAACAGCCCAATTATTTTTTAAATCTGATATGGACCACGTCCATAGTAGCCCCAGATCAGATACAGGCTTTATTTTCATAGTCGTAACAGAATTCATGCTACTAGATCACTTAAAATTGAGTCACTGACTGCAACCATCTACAGTACACCCCAGTACAGTAGTCCCGTTGTAGTAAAGTGGTCTGTGTGGATCAGTTCAGGACAGTGACCAGTGGAATCTGATACTGACCAGATTTACGGAGGTCATGAATGTGACAGATGACACTCTGGACTTTTGTTTTCCTCGCACATTTGCACATAGTTGTTTGGTTATTGGTTGTAAATTCATTACATTTCATTGCAATTGAATTTAAATTTTAATATTCACTTATTTCTTAACTTACTTATCTATCTATTTTAAAAAATAATGTGAACTTCAAATGCCCCTTTGTGCCGCCCACTATAAAAAAAATTTGCATTACACATGCAAAAAATTGACAATGATTTATGATTTTGACCAATGACTTGTCACGTGACCACTTATTAGTCAGGTTTTGCTTTGAGTTATCACCAGATTTGAAGCTAATTTGGGTGGCTACTCCGACATAGCCAAAAGACGCCACACATTGAGTGTACTTCACAAAGTCGCACCTCTCAGTTGTGGATGAATGAGAGAGTTTATCAGCCGGCTGCAATATGACAGAGGAAGGTAATGTAAGTCAGCATAATGTCCTCTGAAGTGAGGGAAACACAAATGTGTGTATGTGTGTGTAATTATGCCACATCACAGCATGTGCTGAATGAGCTTATATTCAATTAATTCCTGGGCGGCTGCTACTGTTTTGGTCGAGTGCTGTTTAATGGCTGGGGCTTTAATATGGGGGCAGCACAGCAGAACACACTGCCTCCTACATTCCTACATGGACAGGTAGAGACAGGCCATAAACAGCTGCTGTGGCTTGGGTCAAAACACTCTCTGCATCTGCTCTGGTACCCTTTTTCTTGTCTTTTCACGAGTTCACTTTACATCTTTACAACATACATCATGCAGTTGAGTGTAACCATCAACAAATATCTGTTGTTTTCTGGGCTCACGCTGTGCAGAGAACAGCAGTAGTCATTCAGCAAGAATATTTAACCTAGAAATACAGTGTATGTATGTTATACACAGTGGCTTCATTCAAAATTAACATATAGTCTGCTTTGGATTCAAACAGTGCTTTATAGCACTGAATCAAACTGTACGCTGCTATCAGCAATGCTGCAGTCTCACATGTTTTGCTGTAAGTTTAAAGCTTGGTCATAAAGTAACAACATAAATGGCAGTGCAACTGCCTATGTGATGCATTATTCATTTATTCATTCATTCATTCATTCATTCATTCATCTTCTATAACCGCTTATTCGCGGGGTCTGCTGGAGCCTATCCCAGCTGTCATCGGACGAAAGGCGGGGTACACCCTGGACAGGTCACCAGTGTATCGCAGGGCGTGATGCATTATTATTGGAAGATATTGTAACAGCCTAAAAATGAAAGCTTCAAAGAGAGGATGACCCTTAACTCCACCTGTAGGCTGGAAGTTATTATACTATTCATTTGTATAGCATATTTCTATGTCTGCTGTCTTGTCTAATTTTGACATTGTATCTGGTTTTGATATTAGATTAGATTAGATTTGTTTAGATTAGATTTGATTCTATTAGATTACAATAATGTCTCAAAGTGTCCGACTAAATACTGAGTTTAATTCATATCGCAAATAGGTCGGGACACTTTTGAAATGTTATTAATTGGATAAAAAAAAAAGACATGTTTCCAATGACATTTAAGTAGAGCCAAGAGCTGTAATCAGTTGTCATCGACATGGTTTGACTTGTACACTAAAACCATGTTAAGTTATCTAACTCTTGCATGACCATTTGTGGTTAAACAAAACAACAACAAAAAAAAAAGCATCATCCTGAATATCAGATTTGTTAAAAGTACATAGTAAGAGCTTTTTTTAAGAAACAAAAATTAACATTCACTTATTGGTGCAGAAGCAGACGTTACATGCGTTAGCTGCATAGTAGTGTATTCTTGCATTTTGGTAGCTGTACACTTTTGACGTTATCTCCTTCTGACTCAAGCCTGCATCCTTATAAAGTGCTACACAGTGCTCTCTCAGTCCGTACGCACAGAGACACTGCCAGCATCACAGTTCTTTCTATTCTTTTCATTCTGGGAAAGCTCCATTTCCCCAGAATCAGTTCTTCCTCTTCTCCCACCCTGTATATGGCATGCTGCATGACAGTGGTGGAAAGTACCTAAGTACATGCATGCTATTTTTTTTCTTCCTTCATACTTCCCGTAGCCATGCTAATTATTGGCCATAAGCTTGAAAATTGGAACACGGCAGTTGGCTGTAGACTAAGTGGCTGTTGTGAATCCTGGGGAGACAGTTCAGTGTATGCAGTAAGTCAGCATGAGCAAGTGTTCCAGCAAGCATGGAGGGTGGTAGAGTGGAATGTCCACAAACCTGAGGGTCAGTGATTCAATCCCGGGTGGACCACATGTCCTTAAGCAGGACGCTGAACCCTGAATCATTGTGACTGCAAAATGCTTTGAGTACCAGCAGGTAGAAAAGCTCTACATAAATACAAGACCATTTACAACTGTTGGAGGTGTTTTTCCATTCCTTTTCTCTTATGCCTACGTTAATCTGTTGCAGTGGAAGTGGGAGGTTCAGCTGGAACCCAGTGCTTACTGTGTCATTGTGTAGAAAACGATGTGTGAATGCATCAGCTTGTTGTTCAGGATCACAGAGGTCCCTTGCTCTCCACGAGAAAACCACACCATCCGGTGCCAAAACATGATGAGATATAGTCTTTGAAGAGGAGTTCCTCACAGATACAATTTACATGAACAACAGCCTGTGATACGGGGAAAGCCTTTTGCCATAATGCACTTTTGTACCAGTCTCAATTCCAGATTAAAATTCAAATTGTTGGCATGGATTATGTTTTTTGCTTTACATAAATGAGCAAACGTAGGTAAATTACTGAACCTGAAATGCACTGTAGGTTATTAAAAAATATTTTATATATTGCACCATCTACTTATATGAAAGAGGATTTACTATAATCACTATGAGTAACTGCAGCAGCACTTTTCATGACAAAATGAAACTGAAACAACAGTTATATTTCCAAATGTCTGTACAAAAACTTTCAAAAGAATACATCATGGATGGAATCACACACTGCAGCTCAAAGTTTCCTCTATCACCTAAAATGTCTGTTGTTTGTTTGATTTTTCTCTCTGACCTGCTCTAGCCTGCACAGTTACCCTTAATAACATGTGCCTTACAGTCAGTAACCTTTTGTGTCTGCCATTCATGTCATCTGACATTAATAAACTGACATCTGTGAAGTCAAACGGGAAGAAGCAGCGGCAAATCAGCTGAGAGAGACGACAAACATGCATCCAGTATTTATAAAAAGGTGGACTAAAGTTAAACTGACACTGCTAATGCAACATGGGAAATGCAGATATTCATTTCATCTTTCGTGTTGCTGTCAGAAGGAATAAGTACATTCAGGATTAATGGTGGTCTAGATGGGTGGAAAAAAAACCATTAATGATTTAGCATCTCTTCCGGAGTGTGTGTCAGTTATTTGCAGCTAGCATTTGAGAGTTTTATTGTAAAAACACACAGTGCTGCATTAAATACTGTGTGGCTGCTAAGTGACTTTGGCAAGGCTGTACGTACTTTAACACAGCGCTAGAGTAGAGCTAAAGTGTGGCCACATTTCTGCTCAGTCATCACTCCTAGGTTATGCAGAGGCCAAAGAAGCAGCAGGAGTAAGCCTTCATTAATTTATCTCTCTGTTCTGTATTTAACAAGCGCTACATGTGCTGAGGAGGCACGCGCCCAACACAAAGGTTCGGCACAATCATTAAAGGCGCACAGGCATACCAAGGCTAATCATTTGACCTTTGCTTTTCTTGTTCTGGGCGTCGAGAGGAGCGGCACTATCTAAAGAGGATAAGTCCATTTGTTATTTCACATGATTTATGATAGGCTCGTTAATGTGGAGAATGCTAAAACAGTCCAACTGAGACAGCATGGAACAAATAGCTCCTGAGTCCAAAATTAGCTGGGAGGCGATACTTTGTTGAACCCTGGCTACAGCAAGAATTTGAATAAGCTTCTTTTTGGACCTCTGTCTACAAAAACACCAAGCAGCACTTTTCGGGGAGGTTAGGTTGGAAGCTCCTCGTCAGCAGACTTTAAGTTTCATCTCACAAACTCTGTAGCCAATTCTCTTTCTTTATGAATTTAATCTCACTGAAATTTAACCATCATTCCACTATTGTGGAGCCTGGATGGAAGGTGGATGATCAAGTATACATAATAGGGAAGAAGCACAATTAAAGTTGCATCTAGAGAAGTATATTTAAGTAAGAAAGCCAGATTTACAGCATTTAGCGTTTTTCTATAGTGTGAACAAACGTAAGTAAACCACTTGAGCTCGTCGTCATCATTTGCCTCAGTGGTGAACCTTTGAAGGTTCACCAAATAAACAGTGCAGAGGTAAACAACTCTGCAGCTGAAATCTGGCACCATTGATTCTGGCTTTTGGCAGGAGGTCGATGTTGTGTCGAATAGCTATGAGGAGAAGAAGGTTGGAGGCCTAGCCGGCACTGAAGTCTCCCCAGGTCTTTGCCTGAGGCAGCAGCACCTCAGCAGTCTCATTGCCTCCAGTGCAAACATCTCCCACTCAGTGGACCAGAGTCTTTCTCTAACTCCACTTTTTGAAAAATCTTTTCATTGTGCTTTAGTGCTTTTTCTTTTTTTTTCTTTCTTTTTTTTTACTTATTTCTGTTAATTCTTATTGTTTCAGTTTCTGTCTCCCAAGGTTGCTACAGTATGCTGATCTCCACGTCTCTTATTTCTCCACCTCTTCTCCTGTGGATTCATGCAGAATCTACCTATTTGTCAGCGATGTGCCTCCTGGAGCATTGCAACGCAATTCCTAAATCAATTTTCCACGGGTGTCCCACAAAGGATGTTGTCTTGATGTCACCACAACAAATTTACCAGGCTTCTCTGATCCCTGAGTGGGAGTGCCAGCAAGAGAATATAAGATCATCAGTCCAAATGCAGACGCTGCCTCTGCCTAATGAATGACTCTCTCCCAGAGCCAAGGCCTCTCCAAAGAACACCTTCTTATTGCGGCATTATGATTATTGCTATTGCCTGAAAAGCCCAAGACAGCAAGAACACAAAACATGACTCATTTTGTGGGACAGAGAGTGGGTTTCTAGGCAGGGTGGAGAGAGGGTAGAGTGTTGAACTATGAAGAGAAAAGAGAGAATAGGATATACTGCAGTGAGGTGAATGTTTGCCAAGAAGGAAGAGCTTCTGACAGAGCGAGGGGAAAGAAGTCGATATGTGTTGGTATTTGCCACGAGAGAATGAGAGGTAAGAGTTAAACAAGAGAGATGGCAATGACCATGAAGTGATAGTTTGTTTCCCTCTGAATTATGTGATTTCGGGAATATTTTGCTTACTGTGCCATTTTACAGTATTAAATGACACGTGAGATGGCTATGGTTAAGGTTAAGGACGTGGGTAATCAGTCAGTCCATTACGCAGTGTGAAACATTGCACCAAAATTACAAGACGTGTATGACGTAGTGTGTTACTCATATGCTGTAATGAGAAATGCTTTCTCTTGCTCTGTAGTACTCTCAGAAGTACTACATCTTCACACTTATTCAAGGAATAGATACGTTTGCCTGGCTACATTGTGTACGTATAAATATCTGTATGAAAGGCATGGTGGATCTGTTTTATATTTCTTATTCTTGTGTCCTGGCTTTCCTATCAGATCCTGGATGATCAGAAATCCATTCAGCACTGATATCTGACATTGTCACCAACATGTTCCAACATGAGGAATGCTGTGTTTGCATTACGACAGTCACCTGTATATGAAGCTGTATATGAATTGGTCTTCACCTCAATTACGTCTATTCTAAATTAAAATTATTTCAACTTGGTTCCGACCCACCTGACATTGCCGGTTTTTTTTTTCGTTTTTTTTACTGATTTATTTATTTTTGCCCTATCATTGCCACAGCTTGCTGACTATAATTTAAATAATTTTTTCCATGGTCTCTTTTCACCATTGCTAGTCTCTTCCTGTGTGCTGGCCTCTTTAGCTCTGCAGATACACCGCCTTGGAAAAGCCCAATTCTACTTGCCGTTACAAACTCAAAACCCCATAGTAGTTTGCTTAACGTGAGTTTTTTCAGCTGACTTTGTATTAAAAATGACATCAAATCTTCCCTGAAGAAGTCCTTATGGAGTTTTCTGACTGCTGTATTTAAGTTTATGATGAAGGTCACATGGTTAAGCAAGCTAAACACAAGCAAAAAATAATCAGGTCCCAACAGCGAGACCTCAGTCCAACTTTCTGCTACAAATAAAAGTGTGCAGGCTGGCTTCTAGGTTAGCTGTGACATGTTCTATATTTAAATGAAACACATCTGAGCATATATTTTATCTCTAAATCATGTTTTTTTTGACTCGGAGTAATGACTTTTTCATGAAATTTAATTAAAATTTTAATTCAGTGAGTTTAAATTCAGTGAATGTGTTAAATTATGAACCATTTTCATTTTTGAAATTGCAGTAGTATTCTCAGTAGTGCTGTAAACAGCAGATATTGCATACAATAAAACCCAAGTACAGTGAAACAATCCATAAAGCAGTTACATTATCATACTGAAACAGAATTACTGCGGAGTAATTACACTGTAAAACACACAATAGTAAAGCTATTTTCCAGTAAGACAGTGTAACGGTAAAGCCACTGTTAATGGGAAAGACAGCATTGCAGACACACAAGAGCATTCACGCTTTCGACACATAAAACCATCTGTTTTCATATAGGCCATGAGACAGTTGTGCTCAGGCATACACTGCTGCATTTTTCCCTCCCTATAGTTGCTAAAAGCTGAGTGCAGTGTTTGCTCTGTAAGCACTCAGTGAGTTGCCCTGGCTTTCAACTCATAATGCCTCTCCACTTCCAGATAAAATACAAGCTCTTGCAGCCATCACATTTAACAAGACAGAGAGAAGAAGAAAGCAGCAGAGGATCCCTGTGATGTATTTCCTCTTCCTCTCACTCTCTCCCTGTTAGGTGTGTAGGTGTGGGGAGGCACTGAATCATTGTGTGTGTGTGTGTGAACGTGTGTGACTTTCATGTGTGCATCATGTGTGTCAGAGTGTGCACCCACTGCAAAGTGTTTGAGGCACTTGTCACAGCAGGGATTGCTCGATAATTGATTTCAAAGTCTACCTCTGTCTGAGGTGATTCACTTTGCATTTCCCTCTTTTCTTTAGTTTTTTTTTCACTTTGTTTTTGAGTAACCCCACGCACACAACCCCCCACCCCCACCCCCACCCATCCTCCTTTCTCTACCGACGACAATAACAACAATGCCTACTTATGCCATAATAAATGGCTGAGTCTTGCAGCCTTTGTTCACTCATTTGTGACTGTCATCCAGCTGTTGTCCCCTGTACTGTAAACTCCAACCCCCACCCTCCCACCTTCTCTTTCCCCGAGCTATGGCAGCCATCTTGGATGTCATTGCTGTGCCATACAGTATAAGAGCAGCTGTTACTGTTATAGCAGGGCTTTTTTGTTGCCTCGAGACATTTAGCACTGACAAATACAGTGCATTGTGCCACATATTGTGCTCAAGATGAATGTTGAACTATTTGTGCACAATACTCACACTATGAAGTAATTCATCAGTAGGGCAATTCAAATTCCGATAGGTGCTTATACGTATGGTTCTGCCAGAGGGCAGGAAAGACAACAAAGGAAATAGTAACACTTTTACACTGTCCAATACACATTTACTGGCGGGATCTTTTTAACTGTATGTCCAGATGTTTTTAGACCAAATAATTTCTGTATGTATGAAAATATCTAGTTTGTCTACTGCTTGGCCATTGTTTCGCTGTAAAATTTAACACAACTGAAAGTATGACAGAAGTCTTCACCACACTTTAAGGCATCTCCATACCCGGCAGATGCGTGGCGTCTGTCTCTTAATTGATGAAGTCAATTACGCCCGGTAACAGCTCTCCTATTAGCAAGCAGCAGCTCAGCAGGACATGGATTTGAGAGCGTGGTGGGCAAGTGGGAAGCTCCCAGCTGGGGGTGTAATGGAAAAACAGCAGTTGTCCAATAGGGAAATCTCCCCCTCCGTCCTGGGTCCTCTGCCCAAAACCCTGCCACCACACTGTGATAGTGAACTAGATGGATGAATATTGGGAAACGCTCACTGAAGAAAAAGTTCTTTTGAACTGACAAAATATGCAGCAGTTGAGTAAGATCTAATGTAATTACTATAACTTCTCTCGCATCACATCTACGCTGTAGTTACCAGACCCTCCACCATATCCTGTAACCTGACATTCACCCACCCAGAAGTAACAATGCCACATGGCGACACAAAAAGTTCTCTCTTGTTCAGCTTCCTACATGCCATGTACTTATATGTGTTCTCTATGTTCTGTGTTATAGTGATTCTAGTGGAAGTAGCTGTTAATCCACATTTCTAAACTCACTTCTCAGCTCAAGCATGACCCACTAAGTTCATTCGCTATGGACCTCTATTGTGTCAGTAAACATGATGATGTGAGCAGGGCTTAGCTAGACGAAAAACTCAGGAATATGTTAGTTAACGCTGAACAGCAGATTGCGTAGGCCTGTTTTTGAAAAAGTCAATTAATTAATTAATTAATCAATGGGACCAGATTGTCAGTACATTTACACGTACTTGATAGAGAAACCAAACATGTACACTATTGAGAAAATGAGGGCATAAATCCTTAAATGCCTGAATGGTCATGAACTAGCCTGGGGTTACTGTGAACTGGATCAGCGGCTACATCTTGACAGCAAACTGGATTAGCGTGGCTGGATAAGTAAGCTACATCTTGGATTTGTCAACCATTTTTTAATTTTTTTTATTTTTTTGATGATCACCTCAGTCTAATCCTTTTTGTTTTATTGTGTTTATCACATGTTTCTCCGACCTTTTGACTCGGCGTGGCAACTGGTATACAATAAAATTTCAGTTTGGAGCTGTTAGCCGTATTCCTCAAATTCTGGCACCCTACAACACAGCAGGATGGCAACAGAGCACACTTTCTTCACCAGCCTGTTCAGTCTGTCCTTGTCTGTTGCTGAGATGCTGCTGCTCCAGCAGACCACTCCATAGTAGATGGCTGATGTGCCCACAGAGTCTTAGAAGGACCTCAGTAGTGCTCCTTGCACTCTGAAGAACCTAAGTGTTCTTAGCAGGTAGAGTCTGCTCTGGCCTTTCTTCTAAAGTGCCCTAGTGTGGTCATTCCAGTAAAGTGTTCTGTTCAGGTGAACACCCACAGAGTCTCGGATGAGTCCTGTGTGGTCTCCATCTTCCCCATCCTAGATTAAGCTGACGACTGCAGAGTCATTTGAGAATTTCTGCAGATGACAACTGGTTGGGAGGTATCTAAAGTCAGCAGTGTAGAGGAACAAGAGGAAGGGAGCCAGTACAGTGTCCTGGGGGGTTGTATGGTGTTCAAAGCACTGGAGAATTCAAAGAACATTATTCTCACAGTGCTCCCAATCTTCACCAGGTGAGAGAGCTCTTTCCAGGAGGTAGATGACAGCGTCATTCACTCTGATGCTGGGTTGGTAGGCGAACTGAAGCAGTTCCATTGATGAGCTCATCAGAGGGTGCAGATGGGCAAGGATCAGCCTCCCCAGTGCCTCTCCAGGAGACAACAGTGCCACTGGATTGTAGCTGTTCACATCTTTTAGGTGTGGGGTCTAAGGCACAGGATGTTTTCCACAGCTGTGGTACCTTCCCCAACCTCAGGCTAAGGTTTAAGATGTGCCCAAAGATCCCAACCAACTGATTGGAGCATGACGTCAAAAGACTGGCACTGATGCCATCTGGACCTGCAGCTTTCCCTATCTTAATCCTTCCAAGTTCCCTCTTCACCTGATATTTAGGAATGTGTTGGTGCTAGGGGTTTGGGCATTGGTGGTCACTGGTGGGGGGTTAATGGTGCGGGTCTGAGGATGTGGACGGGGGAGCAGTGGAGGTGTAGGGTCGTTCTGTGCTGTTTGCTGTCTGAATGTGTTTTTGTGAACTAAGTGCTATATCTTGATTACAACTTTCAGTTGAATGAATACGTACAGTATGTTCACAGTGAAATCTAAAAACACCATAGCAGAAGGGAGATGACAAAAAACATGGTTGGAAACCAGGTGGCAGTCAAAAGACTTTCAGGCTGCAGTTCTGAGTGGTTGTACCAACATGGCTGTTTAACAAACAAACACAACGCTAGTCATAGCTCTGAAAAAAAAAAACAAAAACAAGTAGGTACTGATCAGTTGTTTTGAGACAACAGCTGTTAAGAGAGGTTATTACGCATGTGGTTATTGTGGAAGCATGTTTCTTTTAGCCCATTTATCTATTTAATATAATCAATATTTATTACACTGAAAAAAATTACTTGTGATTAAAATAGTGGTTGAGTTTAACTGTCAACGTGATATAATAAAACATTACATTCCAGCATGCTGAGGTATTGTAGTTTAAGTTGTCCTGCACAAAAGATAAGCCAATGCACACGTCAAAAAGAGTCAATATTTTTAGTTAATAATGTTCAAGTTATACCAGGGATCATTCTGAGATTATATTTTGTATATTTACAACTTTATTCACAGCACTTTTCTTAAAAAATATACAAAGGATGTTTTTGACAATAGAATTATTCAGTAACAGTAACAGCACATAAAATACTAATTAAAATAAGTTTGAACTATCAAAATGAAGAGGCAAAATGAAATCAAACATAACCTGCAGATTTTATTGATAACAGCAGTTTTTAAAAGTTTTGAAAATACAGAAGCAGCAGTGTAGTTATTACAGTAGCTTGTTAGTCACATTGGTATCATTGAGATGTAAACGTACTGAATGTTCTAACTTCTTTGTCTTGGCACAAATATGGGTTTAAGAAAAGTGCATCATCTCCTTGGTGCACTTTTGCTGCTGAATAACCAACCACTCTCACATTCCCTCCAGCCTTCCTCTGCCTATTTCCCTCTGATGAGGGAGTGGTGATGACATTGCTAGAAGATGGAGACAAAGTTCCAGGCCAGTTATGAGGTAGTAACTCCACTATTGATTAGCTGTCCACATCACTGCCTGTTCTCCTTTGTTTTCCTAAGCACACACCAGCACATAAACAACAGTGGAGAGCCCAGATGGGGGTGACCTTTCTTCACCTTTCCCTCTGGTTCTTATCACTACATGTGGGACAGACACTCACAAACACAAAGTATTTCCTCCAGAAAAGCAGCACAATTGGAGAGGAAATGTTCTAATGTCCTAACACATAGTTGGGTTTTCATAGTAAGTTAGTAAGTTGTTTAGAAAATATCTATTAAGTACTGTATGTGAGTGGCTCTGTGTTGCACTGGACTGGATTGTTCTCTCATAGGACAAAAATTCTGGATTGGAACCTGCCACGAGGCTGAGGGCTTTGTCGTCATAACATTTTTTTTTAGCTTTTCTACATTTTTAAAGTAATCCATATAGTTGTTCATACTTGTATGGGTAAACTACAAACAAGAAGTTACCAGCCTTTTTTACAACATAACAGTATGAACTTACTGAGTTAGGTCAGCTTCACAGTTACAGTGACTGTATAGACCCCTTTTGTGTCAGTAAACATGATGACGTTTGTTAAGACAATGGTAGAAGAAAAAAAGTTTTGTTGTTTTGTGTCTTTTTTATCCGAATATGTATCTATTACATAGGGTCCACTCACTCCCCAGATCCGTCAGTTTTAGTTGAAACGTTAACATTAATTGACGGGACCATATCGGCTGACCCATATGCAATAACACAATGGATGGAAAATCTGACTGCGGCTCTGGTTCCTCTATATGTGTTGGTGAGATTGAGGAGCTCCTCAAAGTATCTTCTACTGTGCGACTATATCCCCAGTTGATATCACCAGCTCCCCATCCCCACTGAAAACGGTGTGAACAAGTCGCTGCCTACCTCATGGATTAAAGTTTTCCGTCCTACGATGGATTTCCGTCAACTCGGGTCTCAAACGGCTAAAAATGAGATCGGTGCAGATCCGAAG
>JASGAT010353166.1:0-11034 GCA_030220025.1 Chelon auratus | reverse complement strand
GAAATTTCTCTTAAGACGAGTCGTACAAGTGTTTGTGTCGCCGAACCTCCTCAGTTAACCTTTCCTCAATGTGTTCCATCTTTATTGATTCAAAAGGCTATGACGTCAAATTGACTCAGATGCAAAAACTGCGCATTACCCTCCCACAGGAGTGGTCCACCAACAAAGCTCACTCCATAATAGTCTGAGAGGTCCCAAAGGAACCCGGGGAACTTCTAAGCAGCTAAAGGCCTCTCTCTCATTGGTTTATGTTGATGAATCCACTGAACAACCATGGTGTAATGGACAAAGACACTGCTCTCCATAAAAGAACATTTCTTCCCGTCTGCAGTTTGATCAACATCATGTGGACAAGACAGGAGACTACTGGGACATTGTTTAGTGGACAGACAAGACCAAAGTAGAATAGTTTGGTTTAAATGAGATGATACGACACTGCATCCCAGAATCAGAGCCTCATCCCATCCAGGAAACATGGGGGTGCTAATGTCCATGTTTGGGCCTGTTTTTGCTGTATCCAAGTTATTTTTACACAAAGCTGCAAATACTTTTAACTGGCACTTTATGTTTAATGGTTGCTTACAGCTGAAGTCACCATTTGAACACCAGACCTTGTGCGTACACGACTTTCCACGTTGCAGCCACAAGCCAACTCGTTCCATCGTCTCCTTCTTATTTTCCACTGTCTTTCTATTTGTTGATGTATTCTTTCTCACACAGCATGCTGAGAATGTACAGACGTATTTGCCCTTGGTTTATTTACATCAGCAGCAACTTCTGTACTGATTAGGCCTTATGGTACATCCCTTTATAAACTAACAGGGCACAGATACAAAATGGAAACAAACCACAATCAAACACAAAGCTTATAAAAAAGTATAATTAAATAATCAACTACATATATAAATAAATCTTGGGGAGTGTACAGGAATCTTATAATTTGTGAGATTTTATTTAGTTTCAGTTGTAATCTGGCTGTAATTTCCGCTATCGTATAAACACGTTTTACTCAATGATGTTGATCAAACTGCAGACGGGTAGAAATGTTTTGGAGATCAGTGTCTTTGCCCATTACATAATGGTTGTTCAGTGGATTCATCAACATTAACCAACGTGAGAGAGGTCTTTAGCTGCTTAGAAGTTCCCCTGGGTTCCTTTGGGACCTCTCAGACTATTATGGACTGATCTTTGTTGGTGGACCACTCCTGCGGAGGGGAACAGCCGTCTTAAATCTCCTCTATTCGTTCTCAATCTGTCTGACCGTGGATTATTTGTGGCTTCCAAACTCTTTAGAGATGGTTTCGGAATCTTTTCCAGCCTGATGAGCAACAACAACTCTTTCTCTGAGCTCCTCAGAAAGCTCCTTTGTCTGTTGCCGTCATACACTTCTACAAACATGTGTTGTGAAGACCAGACTGAGACAAACGAGGCACTAAACAACACCTGAGTGTAGTTACATTGGCTGGAAACAGATGGAAACTAATTTGACCTTGAAATTAACTTCCTAATATTGTGCAGGTCTCCCTTGTGTCTCCAAAACAGCTGTGACTCACCATCGAATGGACATGGGCCTTCTGAGGACGTCCTGTGGTGTCTGGGAGCAGGATGTTGTTAGTGGATCATCCCACAGATACTTGATCAGTTTGGGATCTAGTCAATTTGGAGGTTAGGTCAACACCTTGTGCTGTTCTTCGTTTTAGTTGTTCCTAAAGTGTTTTATGTGTGTGCCTGTGCCATCAAGGAGTGTCATTGCTATGGGGTGGAGGTGTCCTCGACCTAGACCTAGACCTAGACCGGTGGGTGCTACATGTCTAAGTAACATCCACACCAATGAACGCAAGGTCCAAAAGTAGCAGAACACTGAGCTGTCACAAGGTGATCAATGTTATTTACCTGGTCATAATGTTGTGGCTGATCGGTGCATGATGATTTAAATCTGCTGTCAGTGTCCCGTTGATGTCCTTAAAGCGTGCCAAGTCGCTCTATTGTAGAAGCTGTCCCTGTGCTTTCACCTCTCTCTTTTTATTGCAGGTATCTGATTTCTGACGCCTGAAGCTTCAACAACTGTTCCCACTTACCGGCTTAATGTACGGAGCTGTCAACCGTTCAGTCTGTCTGTTCTGTGGCTTTCCTCCGTGTTTATCTGCTCACACTTTAAATAAGCACCCTTCTCCCACACACACATAAGGACACGTCTTTAATCTTCTGCTAACATTTCCGCCGCTGAGACGCAAACACGACCATTTTTTATTTTATTGGCTTTTGACTGTGAGTAATGTGGTCTGTAATGGTAATACATTACTAGGAGGGGGTGTCAAACATAGGGATGGCGGGCCAAAAACCGGTCCACCAGAGGGTTCAGTCTGGCCCACGGGATTAATTTGCAAAGTGTATTTCTTTCCACTAAAACAAAAGGAGAAATTGTCGTTATTTATAGGTTGTTACGGCGATCAGCCATAACATTAAAACCACTGACTGTGACAATACAATGTTCTGCTGGGAAACTTCTGGACCTGGCATTCATTCATGTGGATGTTACTTAGACATGTAGCACCCACCTAGACCAGACCAGGCACCCCCATCCCATAGCAATGACACAAGATACAACTCAACGAAAACATGAAGAACAGCACAAGGTGTTGACCTGGCCTCCAGATTCACTAGATCCCAAACTGATCAAGTATCTGTGGGATGATCCACAGAGGCCCCTCCACTCAAAGGCCCCCACCAATAACATCATTCTGTTGCCAGACACAACAGGACACCCTCAGAAGTCTAATGTTCATTCTCTGATCAGTCCACATGGTTGTGACGTGATCCTATAATATTGCAACCACTGCATCTTGCTGAAGCATAATTTTAGCCTTCTGATTTAGAAAAAAAAACAACACGGGTTTTGTGCTTCTACGAGAGCGAGTGTTGTCTCATGACAGATGTGGAAACTGACCTGCAGGGCTGTGATAGCAGGACAACTTTCCGCCACAAAATCTTTGTGGGCGACCGAGTTCGTCTGGCTCCCGGGGCAGAGCTGTGGAGCGTACAGTAAAAGTATTTTAGCGTATCGGTTAAACAGAGGAAGACTCTTGTAACTGAGACGGAGGCCGAGCCTCGCGAGATGTTTCTACGGAGGCAAGCGGGACGGCGAGGAGACATGGGGTCGAGCACGGAGCACTGGGGAGGGTTGCTGTTGGTCTCTTTAATGAGTCTACCAGTGAAAATATGCAGAGCAGTTTCTGCTACTGTCATTAGGGGCCCGGCGTCACTCAGAGGAAGCGAGAGACCGCTCTTTCTTTAGGTCTGCTCAGGACAAAAAAATAAAGAAGATTCAAGGATCCAGCGGTCGAAACGTTTAGTCTTCCTATTTGATCCATCTCGAAGGTTTCTGTATCACATGATGTGATATAAATGTGGTGTAAAGCCCACGGATTATGAAGTAAGTCTACAATAAATATTAATTAGGTGAAAAGAACTGCAACTCAGAATTAGGTGATGCTTTTTTATTTTAGGCTTTATAAATAGTCGAACAGAGGAACACACTACGAGGGTTAGACTCAATAAATAAGACTTCTGACATCTGAGATTAAAACCGACTGTTTCTATTCCTTCATAGAGGATAAAACTGGTTTGAATCACAGGAGCAATATCTCAAGCGCCAGAAGCACTCGACGCTGACAGATGTTGTTAAGATTAGGTTGAAATAACTGAGACAGCTTCATTTATCATGCAGCGAATGCGGCGTGTTGTCACCGGTAACTGCAGCCTGGATGCTGACGGTGAAGGAAGGCGTCTTTGTTTAAGAGGCGATGCTGCAATGAAGACTTACGGCTTTACGAATACATCAAAGATTCAAAATGACAGCGTTAATGCTAAGAAATGATGCAAACTTTTCACTATTTTTGCGTTTGGTTTTCGTTTTCTTGACGTATTTCTAGAGAAGATCATTCCTGCAAAAACTCTCAGGCAATAAATAAATATCATTATAATCATTAGAGGTTACACAAGTAAACAGCAGAATAGTATAGCAACACTCACATGCATCAACTGACACGATGCACTTACAGCAATCAGCCACAACATTATGACCACGGACAGGAGAAGTAAGTAATATTGAACATCTTGCAACAATTCATTCAATGTTCTGCTGGGAAACTTCTGGACCTGGCATTCATTCATGTGGATGTTGCTTAGACATGTAGCACCCACCTAGACAAGACCAGGCACCCCCACCCCATAGCAATGACACTCCTTGATGGCAGCAGCCATCCCCAGCAAAAAACAAAAACAAAAAACATGAAGAACCGCACAAGGTGTTGACCTGGCCTCCAGATTCACTAGATCCCACACTAGGCACCACAAGGGAGACCTACACAATATTAGGAAGGTGGTCATAATGATATGCCTGATTGGTGTATGTGCTAGTAAAGTGCACGGTGCACATCCTGGATCGGTTCAGCAGTCTGTTGGTTCTGCTTTTCCTCTCATGATGTTCAGGGTTCTGTTTCTGCACCAGTTCTGGAAGGGTTCTTGACTCCAATCACTCTCTCTCCGCTCCCCTCACTACTCTGCGGTCGAGTGAGCATGAAAAACTAAAACAAATGCAGAATTAATTGCATCAGCATTAGTCACTCACGCTAATAATACATGTGCCAAAAACATTTATTTATCCAAGGGCCGTAATTGCTCCAGATGTTCCCCCATTCTTGTGTCAACAACCTCTTCCAGCCTCGGTGGACGGTAGCTTTCTGTGGATTTCTCCCCAACATTTGAAGCAGCAGCTAAGTGACGACAACTTTACGGACCTCTTCTAAATCTTTGAAGGACTCTATGTCTTTGTAAAAAATGAGGATGATGGGAAATAATGTCAGCTTAAGGGAGGGAGAATGGACAAAGTGTTTGGTCTCCAGGCACTGACTACATTTATTGAAGTACTTTAGTTATGAGAACACACAAAACTGTTTTTTTTTTTTTGTATGTTTGCCGTGCAGTTTCCAGTTTACACCACGTAAACTATTAGTTGTATTACATTGCACTGTACGTGGAGAGTAATTCATTTCACAAATACGCGTAACGGTGCAAATTCCTGCAGCGTTTGTGGTCGACAGAGGAGAACGTGGAGGATACCTGCCGATCACATTAACTGGGAGGTCTCTGTGTTCTCTGATGGTAATAAATATGTTGGTTCTTATTACAGCGTCGTTATAAAACCTGAGAACATCCTGACCTGACAAACCGACAATTATCAAACCGGAGGGCGTCTCAGGAAAACAGACGGGAACAAACAATGTTGAACTCCTGCCTTGAGCTGATGTCAGAGTTACAACTCGCTCCAAAAACAGGTCACAGTTTGGACTCATTCAAATGTATGATGTAACTTTAGTTTAACACAGTAAAAGTGCTTTTAAAAATGAACCAGCTCAGCATTTTAATTGTTGTTTCAAGCCACAGAGGACTAGTAGTGAAAAAAGGCCAAGTACATTTCTTCTTTTATGTGATCACTTTAATTACTGTATACACCGATCAGGCTGCATCCTGCTGGGGATGGCTGCTGAACATCAAGGAGTGTCATTGCTATGGGGTGGGGGTGCCTGGTAATGTTGTGGCTGATAGGTGTAAGTGTATGAGTATGGTTATTTGTCCCTTCCACTGTCCTGGGAACTGAAAGAAGAACAGACTGAGGTGCAGGACCAGGCTGTGGGTGTTCTTTGCCTTGTAATTGACACGATGAGGTCAGCTAATGAATGTTATGTGGAAAAACAACAGATAGTGAAGAAGACCTGACAGGATCTCAAACAGACACGACCAACGGAGCTCCACATCCTCTCCCTCTGTGAGTCTGTGCCTCCGTCTGGTTTAGAGATAATGGGACAAACTTGCAGTGGCCGCACGGTGAGAATTATCAACTGAAGCTGCAGCTCATCTCGGTTTTGAAGAGCTTTACTTTAACTTTTAGCTCTGCGCTTTGCAATAGTTTTGACTCACAGTCGTCATACCTCTTTTTTTGCGTCATTAACCAGCTAATTTCAATCATCTGAGGATAATTTAACTGAACTGTACTGTACGCTAGTTATTCAGCTACAACCAGCCGACAGCAAGCAGCTGAACGTATAGCAGAGCTTTTAGCAGCAGATAGTCAGAAATCTTTCCACAGGAGTTGGCAGAGACCAAAAACAGCTAGAAGTGAAGAATGATGAAGATGCAACCTCCACTAAAAAAACAAACAAAAAACAGCATGGTACAAAAAAAAAACTAGGGGTTGCACAACTTCAGTCGACTGTTACGTGATGAAAGTCGAGTCGACCCCTACTAGTCTCTGATAAAAACACAGTAGAAAGTAATGAAATCTATATTCTAGACCTGAAACAGACAGCTCATGTGCTACATACTGTGAGCTGCAGATATGTATAGCCTGTATAAAAACAGGCAGCACCTCAGCACCATCAGTAGCATTTAACAGTACTCCACAGGATGTTGCTAGATGGGATAGTGTAGCAGCTAAAGGTCTAATAACTTTATCAGATAGTTGATGTGCAGCCTCCTTCTCTCTGTTATCACAGGACGTTTGGTGAAGTTGTTAACTGACTGCTGTCCAGAGGATTTGGACCGTTCCTCTGCTAGCGTTAGCTAGAAAAGGCCAGAAAAGACATTTTTTTAGTATTATTCTTATGATCTGCCATTTTTAAATGTATTTACGCCAGATTCAGTTTTATGAAATCAAATCTTCACTTACTCGTAATTTGTAAGTGACATTAGTGGATACTCTGAGCTTTTTATTTCAAACCACCTCATCTGTTAACATCACATAACAGCTGAGAAGTTCCAGTTTATTAACACATAACTATTTGTTAGCGCCCATCCCTCTTTAATGCGGCTCTGTGGCTCTATTTAATAACCATCGGGGGTCACGCTTGTACAACAAAGGTGACGAATGACAACAGTGGAATCAGAGGACGGTGTGGCACGCTGCCGATGGGAGGAGGGAGGGTTGGCAGAGAGGTATAAAAAGAGACGCCGGGGGGAGTGTGTTGAACCAGAGCGAAGGACAGAGGAGGAGGAGGAGAGAAATGTGAGACAGACACACAGGGGAAGAGTGAAGAAGGAGATTCCTGAAGAAAAATCACAGAACCAAGACTCAACAAAGAGGTAAGAGAATAAATTATTATTATTGTTATCACACCAGTTCATGTTTCCTGATCAGGCTGTGATCTAATTAAACTTTCACAGTCAGCTGCTTTTGAGGTTAAATTTAAAACTACACAACAAAAAAGTGAAGAGTTTAGTCTACTGTCAAGTCCTGTAGTTTGACGTGCATGTCGTGATTTATTTCATTGGTTCCATCCCGTCCGGTCCTAAATCATGCATGAATTATTGACTGATCTTTCTGCTCTTTCATCTTAAAAGCTAAGGCAATAAATCAGGCTGTATATATAAATGTATTCATATGATATACATATTTTTTTCTTATTTAAATTATTCAGAAGTAAATGTTGTGTGTGTATATTGGTGTGTTTGTGCGTGGGTGGGTGCTTGGATTGCGTGGCCAGTGTTTCGACAGTGGATGCAGAAATGTTTTAGTTGCTCCCCTGACAAATGGTGATAGCTAATACAGATGTGTAATCTGAGTGGGGAGCTCTGTGCAGAATTTTTTTTTTTTCACACTAAAAACCTCAAAGGCAGAAAAGCCTGGCAGATTTATTTATTTTTTTATTTCTTATCCTACTGGCGTTTTATTCACTTTATCAGAGATTTATAACGCTGCAGGTCGGAAGAGTTGCAGTCATGTCTTTAACGCTCACGCCTGTCGAACGGTGTTAACGCGGAACACATTTTTGGCTTCGGCTTCCCTCCAGGAGTTTCTGCTGCCGGACTTCATCTTCTGAGGAGTTCCCGGCGTGAGACACGTTTTACCCGAGGTGAAAGTTCAAGGGTCAGATGTGGCAGCGGGGTGTGAGAATGTCACCGAGGCCTCTTCTCCTCTTCCTGGGAATCACTGCACTTACTGTTGTTACAGCTCAGGGTGGGTCTCTCACGAACACTGCTCTTGCTTTTAGTTATGTTGCACACGCAAACTCATCAAAACACAGACACTTGTTATTGTATTGTAGTTGGGAGAAGAATCACTACTTAAGTAAAAGTACGAATAATACAGTGTATAAATCTACTCCAGTAAAAAGTACCAGAAGTAAAAGTTACCACTGTGCATTGTGCATAAGATAAGATTTTATTTGTCACATGCACAGTTATATATAGTACAATGCACAGTGAAATGTATTTTTGTATCTGCAGCCAGTAGTAAAAAAAAGTTCTCCAGTAAAACAGTAGTAATTGCACATAACACACAAGGCCACGCTTCTCTACCTTTTGGTACTCCAAGTGCTTTACAGTCACAGACACATCCACCCATTCGCTCACACAAGCACACAACTGGGGGTTCAGCGTCTTGCTCAAGGACACATCGGCATGTGGCACATTCCGGGGATCGAACCGCTAACCCTCTGGTTTGTAGACAACCCGCTCTACCTACTGAGCCATAACTCGTATAGACATACATTTACAGTATTGAAAACAGCTTTGTGACTAAAGTGCAGGGGTGCAGTGATATTTAGGTCCAAGGTGTTGACCTGGCCTCCAAATTCACTAGATCCCAAACTGATCAAGTATCTGTGGGATGATCCACAGAGGCCCCTCCCAGGACGCCCTCAGAAGGCCCATGTCCATTATCTGATGAGTCACAACTGTTTTGGAGCCCTTGAGATCAATGTGTCATCGTTGTGCAGTATTGCAGCTGGAGCTGATTTTATTAACTTTACAAACTGATGGAAGCTTCACTAATAACAACACAACAAAATGCATTAGTCAATTCGTTTCTATATTAATTATGTAAAACCTCCAAGATAACTAGTGACAAAAGCTTCATATTAAATCTGCAGTGCAAGAAATACAGGGTTTGAAAGTGCATGACATGGAGACAATTGACCTGAAAGTACAATAATATACGTATGAGTAAATGTACTTAGTTACATTCATCCACTAGGGTTGAACTTCCAACTGCAATAAAATAATGTTGTTTTTTTCCTACAACCATACCACATTTCTTATGTATTTTATTCAGTCACCAATGTGTGTTGAAGTAAAATGTAATGGAGACATCTTGCACGAAACAACATATGAATTGTAAATAAATAAATGACATCTAGTTGCCAGATATCAATTAAAAAACAATGCATTTAAATGTACAGTATGCCATGGTTTCAGACATATAGCACGCAAATCATGTGAGATATAGTTAAAGCATTAGTAAGTTACAGATTTTTTATTTGTCTGTTACAGGATCACAGAGAAGAGACAGCAAAGAGTCTAGTCCTGCTGTCTACCACTTTGAGGGTAAGTATTAAATGATGCCCTCCTGTAGCAGCTTGTGCTAAGTTTGGTTGTCTTTCTACAGATACTGTATGTTCAACATAGTTTAAATTCAGCTTATGTTTGTTTCTGTACTTAAATCAAGACCACTACGAGTGGACCACATGGTTCAATGTTGATCACCCCGGAGGCCGGGGAGACTATGAGCAACTGGACGCCATTCGCTTCTACTACCGCGCCCGAGTTTGTGAAACTCCACGGGCGATCGAGGCCAGAACCACTGAATGGGTTCCAGCCCGTGAAACCGGGGAGAAGATCCACGCAGACCCGACCGTCGGCTTCTGGTGCCTCAATGAGGAGCAAGGTCCCGGACGCAACTGTTCCAACTACGCAGTCCGTTTCCTCTGCCCCAAAGGTTTGATGGCATAACACCTAATATAATAATTTCGATAAAAAGGCTAAATACATGTCCTGCATTTCTCTCCAGGTGGTTTTCTAAATACTAATAATGAATAATATTTCTTTTCATGGTGATGGTTTGAATATATCTAAGTTCTGTTTCCCCATTAGACAATACTGTGAACGTTCAGGACAACTGGGGCCCCTGGTCAGACTGGAGCACATGCCCGGCCCTTTGTGGTCAAGTCGGGGTGCAAATTCGCCATCGAAAATGTCAAACTAGCTCAATACCTTGCAGCGGGAGTAAAATAGAAGGGAAAGCGTGCGATGGACCTGAGTGCCCAAAGGCCGGTGAGTTAGCCTCGGTTTAGGACAGACTCTGATTATGCAGTTCCCTGATTTTCACCACCTTATTCAAAAAGAAATTGTTAAAGCCACTGATCTTTGTGTTCTTTTTTTATTCCACTCTTTAGATTGTTCCCTACAGTGTGTGAAGGGTAAAGTGAATGCTGATTGCGACGCATGCACTTGTGAAGAACACATCCTCTTGGGATCTGTACGCAGTGCCGGAGGTCTCATCGCTGAAGGGGCTGCTATCCTCCGCTCTGGCAAACTCCTCACCCTCACAGACCACAATGGGCATTTCCGCCTCCCTGGCATCTGCCCCGACGGCAACACAACCTTGACGGTCAGCCTGCAGGGTCACGCCTCCCTGGATGTCGTGGTGCCGACCAGCTCTGAACGCTCCTCGGTCCTTACTGTTCAGCTGAAAAGAACCGGTACAGTAGGCGGCTGTGGATTAACATTGACATCGTGACTGAATCAAAGCTGTAAGTTTGTTAAGTGCACAGAGGAGCTCAGAGTGAATATTGTTGTTTTACTTCATTTTTTTAGAGAAGCTTCATGTGTTGAGCAACCCTGAGAGCAAGGCCAGGAGGGAGGGACAAACTGCTGCCTTTTGCTGCAAAGTGGCTGGAACGCCACAGCCAAACAAGTACCAGTGGTAAGAAGAAGACATTTTTGATAGCAAATAATACAACAATACAACTTTCAATACTACAATTCACTGATCAGTCACAACATTAACACAACTGAGAGGAGAAGTAAATATCATTGACCATCTTGTGACAATTCAATGTTCTGCTGGGAAACTTTTAAACCTGGCATTCATTGATGTGGATGTTACATGTAGCACCCACCTAGACCAGACCAGACACCCCCACCCCATAGCAATGACACTCCTTGATGGCAGCAGCCATCCCCAGCAGGATGCAGCCT
>JASGAT010353161.1:0-15059 GCA_030220025.1 Chelon auratus | reverse complement strand
TTTGGACGGTGGGAGGAAGCTGGAGAACCTGGAGAGAACCCACGCAGACACAGGGAGAACATGCAGACTACACACAGAAAGGAACCAGAACCTAGAACCTTCTGTCTGGGAGGCATCAGAGGCCAGACTCCTCCACCAGTGTGTTCACGCTGCAAACAAACCGCTCCAGGTAAACCAGCTCAGCTCTGTTCATTCGTTCCTGAACACAGTGTGATGACTGCGTTCACACCAGAACCAACGAACCCACCTGAGGGAGAAACACTTCCCTCTTAACAGGCTCACAGGAACATAAAAGTCCTATTTGCATGGAATTAGTTTTATCTGGAGACACCATGTGATTTAGAAATTACCTGCGTCTGTGTTTCATGTGGCGCGTTCACACTGAATAAATAAACTGTGTTTTATTTCAGATGACTTCTCTGCTGCTGCCTGCTCTGACTCTACCACCAGTTAATACCTCTACACAGCTCACAGCTTTGGGTACTTGGCCAATTGGGATCAATAATTAAAAATAGATTTTTTTTAAATTTGAAACATGACGTGATAACGAGAATTTATGTGTGAATGAGAGTTTACACATCTACATCTGCTGCTGCACATTTCATCCATCTCATCATCCTTCAGGATTTCATTCTTCTGATGGTTTGGAGTTTTTTTTCTTTTGAACAGGTCTAAGTGCTGCACAGAGACATGTTGACGTAAAACAAAACTCTGGTGAGCCTCCATGTGGATGATTGTGTCATGGTTCTTTCTGTTTATGGTCATGGTCAGGTTCTTCCTTGGTGTTTCTTGTCTTGCTTTACCTCCTGTGTTTTTCTCACTTTGATTGTTGGATTGGTTTCTTCTTGTGTCTCGTCCCTCATTAGTCTCACATGTGTCTCGTTAACTCCTCTGTCCATATCACTGCCTTACTCTTGCTTCTCTGTCAACTCCTCTGTGATCTCAGCTTGGTTTTGGGCTTGTATTTTTGGATACTCTGCCTTTCCTGCAGCAGCTTTCATTCCCTAGTTTGCAGGTTTTTATTAAAGTCATTTCATTTCCAAGTCCTGCCTCCCCTTCGTGTCCTGCATGTGGTTCCTGCTTCACTAGAACCTAATGGATCAGCCCAGCAGGAGATAAGATTAGATTCAACTTTATTGTCATTACTCATGTTCGAGTACAAGGCAACGGAATGTAGTTAGCATCCAAGCAGAGGTGCAGAGGCAGTAAGTGCCGGGTGTGAACAGATAGATGGAGAATTTAAATGAAAACAGAGTCGGTGTCCACAGTGATTATAGACATCAGGACATGTTCAGATACTGCAGCAGGATCTTTGCAGTTCAGAGCTTTGGTTAATAGAACTAAAGGGAGTACGGGATACGTACAAACTATGATTAATAGAAAGGATCAGTTCCTAACGGAGAGACTCCAGACCAGATCATTCGTGTTGAGGTTGAAGCTGCTCTGGTTTGCAGCCTCGTGTCTGTGAGGGAGTTAAATCTTTTGTGGAAACTTGTTCTCGGTGATGAAGCATCTGTTTGAGCATCTGGTCCAAACTTCCCTCACATCAGGTGCTGCTGCTTGAGTTTCTGAGCAGCCACCGCTTTGAGAAAGCAGGACACCCAGACGTCACTGATGGCTCCTGTAGTAGGTAATCACACCTGGGATTAAACTATTTGTCTGCACTGAGCTGTTATTGGCAATTTCACACTTCTGGATATTTACAGTCCACATCATCCCCTTGTGGGAATGAGATTTTGCTTTCTCCAGCATTAACAAATGGCAGCAGGTGAGCCATCAGATTAGAGATGTCCTCAGGCAGCCAGAACACACATTTATCCTGTAATGGACCAGCGTGCTGAGGTGAACACCATTATTCTTCAGGCGACGTGGAGGGAAAGTTGGCAAAGTGCCCGGCTACTCAATCAGCTGGTTCAAAGTGTGACACCTCACCTCTGACTATCGATAACNAAAAAAAAACACTGGCACCTGAACATCTTGAAAACATCACCTCCAGCGCCACACGGATAGTGAGATGAGGCTAATTAGCACGTTGGCTCGGCTAAAATTAAAATTCTGAATCTTAAAAAATAAAAGAAGTAGAAAACAACACACAAACCCTGAAAACATCTAGAGGTCTGCTCCGTCTTCTCTTCCTGACACGGGACATAAAACCATAATAATAAAATATTGATAGCGATTGACACTGCCTGGCTCCACACACACACACACACACACACACACACACACACACACCAGCAAACCTGATTAAATGATGCTGCCTCGCCACGTTTTAATGAGCCCCCGCTCCCCGTCCTGTCTATAGCGTTTTAAAGGTGTTGAGATGTGTGAGAGGTGGAGCTACCGACAGCAGCCTTCGCCGGGGGGGCGGCTCTACTCAATCACTACATCGACTGCAGTCTCAACAAATGTATTTCATGTTAACACGGAATGTGTCAACAACAAGCCTGGTCTCCACCGGGCTGAGAAAACCTCCGTCGTCTCTCATGTACGGAAGTGTTTGATTGGTTTTTTTGTTTTTTGTTCACATTAAAAGTTGTTTTATTATCAACGAAGAAGTAGAGACAAAGAGGGAGGTCGTTGTGGTTCACTGGGTTTAACTTTTTACTGCATAATAATCATTTATACTTATTTTCTGCATTAGCCCCATCCATTAGCTTTGTGTACGCACAGAGCAGCCATTCGTGGTAAAGCTGATTTTCTAATCTCCAGCTCCTTTTTGAGCTTTCAGCTGCAGTTTAGTTGGTTTTAGGCACAAAAGCTTCTTAAAAAGATGAAGGTTTGTGTCAAAACACTGACTGGATCTAAAGATGGATGAAGCCTCCACATGTTTCCTGAAGTTCTGAAGCTCAGCGTCCATCAACAATAATTAAACACTGGTCAAGAAGGTGGAGCGGGAGCAACCTTAGAGGGCACCCACCTGTCACTCAAAGAGGCCACGCCCCCTTAATTCTGAATAACTTTAATCCTTGATTTAATTTAAACAGGTGAGTTCTACAAAAAAAAAATATCTCTGGAGACCAGAGCCGTGTTAGTATCAGGCTGCACACATGGCGGTCTACGAGGACTAACTCAGTGGTGGAGCCTCTAGTGGACGTTAGAGGAACTACATTCAGATCAGTGCTCGTTTAAGCAGGTCAGGGTTTCATCTGCCGTGTCACTGGAGGCAGAAATCATTTAAGATCAGTTTCAATTTCTCTGTAATTATCTGTTGATCTTGAGGTGAACAAACATCTTGTGATAAATGATCCCGTTATCTCTGCCTTTTGTTTTCTGGAGACAAATTAACCCGTTATCAGATTGAACTCCAGATAACAGATTCATTTACTCATGATCTTGAGATAACAGCATTAAAAAAATAATTAAGAAAAACAAAAACATAATGGCATCTAGGGTCGCGTTCAGCTTTGGCACACTCACACCCGTCCCGTTGTCTCATATGTCCGTTTGACCTTGCCTAGCCAGAGTCCAGCCTGGTGACCAGGGACGGGAACTGGAGAGGGCTCCTCGCTAACGGTTAGCAGGTAGAGACTCTGGAGGAACAACCGTCTCTGTCAAGGAGGAAACTCGAGTCGACGGAGGAGGGAAATGACTGAGCAAGTGCAGGTGCCTCGGAGAATGTGCAAAATGACACATTCAGCTGGCAGCACAGAAATATCTAATTACAGAGTTATTTCCACAAAGAATATCTCACAGAGGCTCAGCTGACACGAGTACTTGAGGAAACACCAAACGCCTTTCTCTGCAGATTTGAGCAGATTTCCAGCAGCAGTAATTAACCCTGCGTTAGATGGCAAGAGAAGAAACGAGGCCCAGGTCGCAGACGACACAGAGTAAGGCATCCCAGTTAAAAAATGAACCCGATCACAAGAGCTCTGAATGTGGGCTAAAAAAAAAAAAAAAAATGATGCAGCCACAAATTTAAAGACAAGGAGGAAGAGGAGGAGACTCTGCTGACGCCGCTCCCTGTTTACGCGCTGAGGAATTAGGACGGTGGTAATTAAACAGCAGCATCCAGGGCAGGCCTCGGAGGACACACGACTGAAAGTGAAAGTGATGACAAAGACCCGTTTTAAACCCCGAGCCTGACAGTGATGCTGTGGAAGCCGGTCGCACGGCGAGATCCCACCGTCTGAGGACATTTGCTTCTGTTTAGCGTTTCTCTCAGATGGAGTACGTCCTTCAATCGGTTTAATATCACAGCGTTGATGTCACAGCGTCTCAGCGTCTGATCGGCGGCGCTCCAGCTGCATGGACTGGATTTTGTTCAGAGCTGATAACCCGTGTTATCCCAGCGTGACCTGACAGCGTTCCAGAGAGCTTCTTGTGATGTCAGGAATGTTTGGCTCTCGGAGTCAACGCCACTAATCTGCTCCGCTTTGACTGATGACCTAGAAATGGAGCCAGATCTGAAATATTTCTTCTTTTATTTTATTTTTTCTTTCACATATCACAACGTTATGAGCTTTTAAATGATTCCAAGCCTTTAAGCTTTCTGAATATTGAACATATGAGCGATTATGACCGACTCTGGCCTCCATTATCAGCTCTATACGTTGTGTTGGACTGAGATATAATCTGCCATCAGTTTACAGTCTGAACATCTGTCTCCAAGAAGTTTCACCCCCGTTCACACCTTGAGTCTGGAGCCTCTGGCAAACCACTGAGACCAGACCCTGGTCATGCTGGTTTCTGATGTCCCTGTTTAAACTCCAGACCAGTCTCTTCGAACTGAAGAAGCTTCTTGGATCAGTCTACAAGTTGACCTTGCTCCAGCTTGTTTTTATTTGTGACAGTGGTTGTCAAAGATGATTATTAATAGTCTCGTTACATTGATTGGAAACAGATGGACTTTAATTCAACCCTAACATTAATTTATAACCCTAGCGGTGCACCTCTCTTTCCCAAATAAATAAATGCACAAGTCTAATATTTCTGTTTCCTGTGTTTGGGTTCTCTCAGCTCTTTGTCTACTTTCAGTCATTTTTAGGCAGAAATGTAGAAAATTCTGAAGGACGCAAAAACGTTTAAGCCGCACAGTGCATATATATGTACTGTTAATATATATATATTTTTTATTAAAGCAAAAAGCTCAAAGACCTGAAAGGAAAAACGTCCTATTTCAATCTAACACAATGCCATCGCGGTTTGTGCTGTGCAGCAGTTTCTCCATTTCAGGGAAGTTCAGAAGGGAATAATTATGGTGGTGATGAGAAGGAAGAATGTAATTGTGACTATAGACTCAGTTTTTTTTTTTTTTTTGTCTCAGCAAAAAGAGAGAGCCTCAGTTATGAAGAGGTGGTCTGATTTGCCAGTGTCAGCTGGCCGGGCTGCAGAATCCCCAGTTGGGAGCTTAGCCGCTCTCAATTAAATCCACAGCCGAGCACTTTGATGGTGGAGGGCTGCACTGTGAATTAGCCTCTATGTGGAGCTTTTGTAGCTCTGCCACTGGCTAAGTGCACTCGCAGTGACCTCTTTCCTGTCCTCAAGCAGAGACAGAGAAAATTATAATGGAAAGGCAGCAGTGTCACTGAAAAAGTATTTTATCAGACGCCAGCATGTCATCAGAAGGAAAAAGAGAAGGAAATTATACGACGCTGCGTTCCTTTATCGTCAACTTTATAAAGCCATACATGTGAAAAGTTGTCCTCAGCAGGAAGGCCTCACAGCGCTCTGCTGCCTCATTGTCTTAATTGCCGTGTGGAGGTCAGGACAGTGGACCTTTAAAGACAGACAGCTCCTCTGTTTTCAGACGTTCACGTCCTCCAGGATCAGTCACTGCTGCTCAGGCTTCCACTCCGACGGGCTGTCGGCTGTTGGCTCTGGGCTACACCTTTTAATTTAGCACTAAAAGTGTCGTCTGAAATCGGCTTATACCTGGCTCCAGAGAATCCTCCATGACAGAATATGAGACGTGGAAGACGTGACAGAAGAAGGACGGAAAGACAACTAGTGTGGAGTCTCAGAAACAAACAGCAAGCTACTTCACTGTTAGTGGTTAATGCAGACGTACGTTCTGTAACTGCTGTGATAATTGATGCACAGGACCATACCATAGCAGATGAATGTAATGCGGCCTGGGGAACGTTGTAATGAGGCCTGGGGAACGTTTGTGCATCGTGAATGGGAGAACCTCTGGAGGGGAGGGAGGTGACCAGTGAAACTATGGTCAACTCATCACCGATGTTTCTGCTCCTGGATCTGACAGATCTCTTCAGATGCTACTAATGCAGCAACTGAAAAGAAGTGGAGACCTTTAACAGAAGAAAACTGTTAAGAATACATGGCACGATGTCCATGGATACAATAACATATATGTTATAATATGAAAATATAAAATATACATGAGGAAGTATGGAAACCATCTAATCAGGTCATTAACAAGGCAAACACAAGAGGACATACAGGATGGGCTACTTAAATAAACAGATGGCTAGCAGATAGCAGATTATTTATTCAGGTATTTGTCTGTAAACTTTAATATTATCTACGGACCTGAGCGTGTCCTGTGATACCATAGATCATTAAACAGGCTGAGGCACTGGGCAGGAATGACTGGTTCCATATTTATTAGACAGAAGGTTTTATGTTAATGTGAATAATTTTAAATCATCTGTGTGTAATATAAAATATATGGTGTTCCTCAGGGCTCGGTTTTAGGACCAATATTATTTTCTTTATACATGCTTTATACTTCCTTTGGGAGACATCATTCACAGCAGACATGGTGTCTCCTTCCACTTTTATGCAGATGATTCTCAGATCTACCTGCCTTTCAACTCATCAGACATGAGAGTTCATTACACAACGGTCTACACAACGCCAGAAACTGGATGAACAACAACTTGTAGCACTGTAATGTTTACAGGTAGCTAGGACCAGTGTCTAGGTTCGTAGGAGTGATTAATACTAGTTCTTGGAAATAACAGACCACACACCAGTGAATACGTTTTAACTGCCGGCTTGTTTATGTAGAAAGTTAATAGAAAAAACAACAATACCAAATACAGACATACAAACATATAACAAATAAACTTTCTTCAATTCCCTTCAACCATTCAAAAGAAACCAAATTCTCAGGAAAATAATGTTATTTATCCCTAAGTTCTGTTTAAGCTTTACTCACTTTAAACAACCCATTAATGTAATACCAAGTTGGCACACAATAAGAAAAAGTGAATAACAGTTCAATAAAATATAAAAAGAAAGTAGAGCTCAAATCTCTCACAGATCAATGAAACAGTAACTCAAATTTCCGCAGTTTGGTATATTACCAGTCCTTTATGAGTCCAAATGAAATTCACTGCGTATTGCTGCAAAAACCTGTCAGTTTTGTCCTACCAGGGTTCCAGTGTAGGAATCAGTGTCTTTGTCCACAGCGTGCAGGTGAGTTTCTTTCAGAATAGTCATCCTCCAAGTCTCTCTCCTGTGGGTGGCTCGCCATCTTTCTTTCTTTCCACAGCTCCAGGTGGTTTCACACGCCAGCGATCCCAACTTAAAAAACAACAAGGCAACGCATATGCAGGCATTTTAGCTTCAGGTATAGCCTATCAGTAAATTAAATAAAATTAACGTATGAGCATTGAAATATCGGTCAACTATTAATCTAAGTTCCAACCGCGACCTAAAATGGCGGCTCTGCTCTCGCTTTTCGCGAGGCAAACTTGACCGTTTATGCTTCTTTCTTTAAAGTTTAGCTACACATAGCACCAATGAAAACATAAAATACACAACGTAACATTTGCTCAAACTGCTTTAGTTTAGCTGCTAGTAACATTATCTTTACATTTGGTTAATACAACAAAGGATAACCTGCTAATACACACTGAAAAGAAATAGCTTTTCGACTGACCAAATCTGAGAGACAGCAAGCTCAATACCACCGCTAGTGGCCAATACCACGATTTGAGCCAGCTCCTGCTGCCAAATCGGTTAAAACTCAAAAACAAAATCCAGCAAAGCGAACAGCAGGTGAATATATCTCCCGATAAAAGAAAAACAAGGTGTAAAACCTCCACATATAGTTCTTTTGCTCCTATTTATTTCTCCTTTTCCTCCCGTTCTCAACCTTTCCGCCATCTCTCTAGCGTCCTGTTTTATTGCTGCTCCCTCCAGCAGGTGGCGCTACTGATGCTACCGCTGAACTTTCTAAAGGAGCAGTACACACAAAAATAAAGATAATTACAACTAATTTGTGCCATTCTGTTTCTTTAAACACAAATATTATTTTATTTGTTTACATTTAGTTTTCACCTAAACTTTTATTAGTTTATTTATATTCATCTGAGTTACAAACTTCCTGCAGTTAAATGATGATTATTGGACCCCAACAGCTGCCAAAGCTAGTTCTACCCTTGGCTGGTTCCTTCTGCAAGAACATTCAAATTGTCTCAACACACTTTACAAAATCTGGTCTGAAACCCGACCTGAAAAAACATGAGTACTGTTGTGAATAACTTCTGTGTCTGGATTGACCGTGACATATGTTCTGAGCCCCGTATCAACACGACAGTTCACATGTTTCCATCTGAGGAACGTTTCCAAGATCTGGCCCAGTTTATCTTTTAAAGACACAGAGACTATTTTACATGCTTTTATTTCATCACGTCTAGATTACTGCTACAGCCTTTCCACCTGTCTGAGCACTAAAGCAAAGCTCAGCGGCAGAACCAGGAAGGTTAGCAGATCTCCACTGGCTCCCAGTACGTTTTAGAATTGGTTTTAATTTCTCACTGATCACGTTTAAATCTCTTCATGGCCGTGCCCCGGGCTACATCGCTGACCTTTCAGCACCAAGCCGACCAGCTCGTACCTGGAGACCCTCAGGCAGAGGTCTACCGTCTCTTCCAGGGCCCCGGGTGAAAGCTGAAGGTGATGAGGTGTTCACCGGCTGTGGAATGACCTGCCTGAGGAAATCAGGTCAGCTGACTCTGTGAACTCTTTTAAATCTCTACTTAAAACACATTTTTATCAGTGAGCCTCTCTTGGGAGTTTTTCTGAATGAGGTTCTAAACTGTATGATGTTGTGTTTTATTGTTCTTCTTTTAACTCTACTGCTTTTATTAAGGTTGTTTTATGTGCCTGTTCTTTTTTTTAAATTGCAAATATGTTTTTTGTGAAGCACTGTGTAATGTTGATTTGAAAAGTGCCGTACAAATAAAGATTATTATGGGTTTTAGCTTTAGAGAGAGAGGGGGCTATGCAAAAACTGTAATAATATGTGATTCACTAGTAAATCATATTTGTTAATGGGATGAAAATCAATAAAGGAAAAACAAACCTCAATAAATAAAGCTTTAGGAGTTTCAGAGTCGACACAGATGACTCTGAGAGGAGATAGTGATGTTTAAATGACTAACAACATACTCCAAGTACTACAACGGTCTTTAACACATTTGTGCCAAATATCAGCAAGTATGTTTTATAATATGCGACTAAAGCTGCTGTCTGCTGGTAAATAAAGGAACAGTGGAGACTCTGAAACCTACAGCAGCAGACACAGACTGTCCTCTGGATCAATGGTTTGTTATTCTGGATTCTTTGAATAAATAACACTGGAGCGTTGAATCCTGGGACAAACATCTGTCCGTTAACATTTACACTTCATATTCAGGACTGCGTCTGTGTCAGCCGCACTAATTTAGCCGTTTCTATTCCCCGCGGTTTTATTCTGACTCTCAAACCAAACGTCTTCCTGCTGTGACCCCAGCTGTTTCTCTTTATTACACCGGTCTACGTTAAATTAGGCCAATGAAACTTCTCTCTGCTTCCTGACAATAAAACCTCTTCATGTCACTGTTACACCTTTTTATATTTGTCTTCTATATCTTACAGTTTCTATCTATCTGGAACATTTTCTGATATATATCTGTATGTAGCCCATTGTCTCAGACACATACTTACATATACACATATGCACCTGACCTCATGTTCATTACATGCTTTTAGATTTTTATTATATTCATACGTGTAGTTCATATTTGTTCTATATTTTTTATATGTTAAATATTCTGCATTGTATATTTACTGTGAGCATTGCACGTATATATTTATACATTTATTTATTTGTTTGTTATACTTGTGTATTGTGTCAAGGCGTGCTGACTTGTGTTATCTACCTATCTAATAAAAGACAGCTTGAACGCTATGTTAGTTATGAATGAAAGCACCAACACATCTGTCAGTATTCTGACCACAAACCAACTAAACCTCGTGTCCGTCCGGTGAGTCACTGACGGCTGAACCTAAACCAGCCCCCGTCACCGTCACCGGTGTCGTCCCAACCCAGACGGTGAAGCTAATGGCTAGCCAGAGACCAAGGCTAAAGCCCTGATGCGAATGCTGACATGGATAATGGACACGGACGCCGCAGCACAGTCAGCAACTCCTGCTGCATTTCCTCCGGACCGAGTCATTAACATGAGGAGGATTCATCCAGCGGAAAACAACACGGACTTAGAAAACTGTCTAACATGCATAACTGGAACCACTCTCCTGGTTATCTCTAAGGAAAAAAAAAACTATTAGCTGAAGGTGTGACATTTGCACAGAGGCTACTGCTCTGTAATATTTATTTGATCTTTTTATTGCAGTTATATACGTGAAGCTCCAGGCAACATACGGAGCACGTCCAGATTTCCACAATGCAATTCAAAGTATGGATTTGTTGTTCCTCATCCCCAAAAATCTAATTACTTCCTGGTTGGTCTATCTATTCATACGTCTAATTAGTTTGCTAGATAGCAGATGAAATTACGGCGCTCCACATCTACCTCTGTAGCCTCTATTGATCTACGGTTTATTTCCTTCGCCAACAGATGAGTGAATAAAGCCGGGAGCTCAGCAGTTTGTCTGCGTTCGACATCGTATTTGTTCCAGCAGCTTTAAGCTTTTAGAGGCGCCTCTCACAAACCGTTCATGTGGCTGTGGCAACAGAACCAAGGTTTGTTTTCCTTCGCCCAGACACATAAACTTAATTGCACGAGCTAAATCTGCAGCTCCGACTTGTTCTGCTCTGTGGTTTCCAGCCAAGGTCTTTCCCATTCACTCCCTCTCTGTAATGTAAGATGGTGGCAGCCCGGGTATGACACACAGTGTGTTTCTCTTTGTTTGACAGGATGACCCAGTGGGCGAGGAAAAGCTCCTGCAACAGGGGGAAAGCATCTGGCCAACTTGATATTATGACAAATCTCCCTCAGAATGAGAGGAAGCTTGCAATATATTACAGCGCTGGATGGGAGCCTGGTGGCCCAGAATGATTCCAGCAGCTGCGTCCTCCTCCCTCCTCCATTATCTGCAGGAGAAAATGACAGTTCCTCCTGAACGCAGTGGGTCATGAATATGACATTACTTTAACAAGCAATCTGGGTTTTTAGGCTTAAAAATAGACGTGGAAATAAAAAAAAAACACGAGTCGCCCCACCGACGTTCAACACATTTGCATTTTTTAATTGAGGCTTCATCAGCATGACAACGAGAAGGCTTTTACATTTTTAGCTTCTCTTCCCGTTCTTCCCGATCCCGTGCATATCTGATCCGAACACCGTAGCCTTGACGTCCACAACGTGGACAATGTGTCCCCAGCATGACTGATCATTCTGGTCAATGCATGGATCCACAGAGACTAGATAAAATGATGGGATCACATATTAATGTCTTTACACCACCCACAACCACCACCCAAAACACTGCTCACTGTACAACCTGACTGACAGAGAGGTTCTGCTGCCATGGAGCAGGTAAAAATGAAAATGAAAATGAAATACAAGAGAAGTCATATGTATGTGTAACTGATCCATGTCATAATCACATCAGCTGATAATAGTAGTAAAAACCCCTCATCTAATGTTTAGTGGAGCAGAGAGAAACCAGCTGATCAGGTGTTTACATGGTTATTAGAGATAATCAAAGGTTGACTCCACCACCTCTACGTCTGACCCCGTCTGCTCTGATTGAGGAAGTTACGTGAGGCATCATTACAAAACCTTCAGGATCAAACTGAGTGACTTAGTGGAGCAGAAACAGATGTCACCCAGTCTCAGGCTCTGTCCCCCACAGCTGGGAAAGTGGGGATAAAAATAAAAGTGAGCAGATGTGTCTTTGAAGGCGTCTGTGTTTGCACCTTGTTTTATAAAGTGTTCCACTCTCAGCGGTTTATCTGATAAATGCCTCGGTGCCGTCATCGTGGGAGCTCACAGGATGACGGAGGGTTTTAGGTTTAGTTTTCATCAGCGACTGATCACGAGTCTCCATGTTTGACGTTCTCTGGACAACATCGACCTTCTGGTTCTTTAACAAAACCGTCTCACAGGTTGGACAAATGAGTTTTAGTTCTTATCGTGGCCACAGACCTGAACTCTCTGTGGGACGTTTTACTCTGCTGCTTCCTCCTCTTCGCCCTGTGAGCGCCAGGCAGCTGCAGGAGGGACTGACCTTCACCTTCATAGCCGGGTGTTTCCTGATTCAGAGTCTGGTAACGCCTGGCTGTCTCTGCACCACCTGGACAGTCCTCCAACCAATCAGAGACATTTAAACTAACAATGTATGACTACTGTTACTCTTCCTGTCCACCACCACATTAAGCCCCGCCCCCAAACGATCACCTGTAGGCAGGGACGTTTCATCATGTGACGGGCGCTGCCTCATATTCTGATATATCATTAGAGACAAACAGGTTAGACCTGAGTCCACCTTTCATCAGACACGCTCTGTTCTTTTGTTCCTTCTGTATATTTACTTTGACAGCCTTTTATTTTTATGACATCCTCCTCCAAGCGTTAACACACTCAGATGTTGTGCTTCCATCAGCTGGGTTCAGGTATTTATTTCTCTTGCAGCCAGAGGACGCGGCGTACTCCATCAGACCAACGTCTCCCTCCTGTCTCATTGCAGTGTGAAGACATTGTCCTGTGAGGACTCCTGACGCTGGGACTCATCTGTTGAGTCAGTGTCTGGGTGGACAGAATGTACCGTCTCCAAATGTCACCAACCTGCAGGCTTACACCTCCCACCTCCACGTCTCACCGCCCCGCCCCTGTCCCGCACGCTGGACCCCAGCTGACCGGGACACATTCTCAGGTCTGTTCTTACTCTTTAACTCTGCTGAGGACAACGCCGGTCTCTGGTCAAACTAAACCCCTCCCAGAAACATCCCCTTTAAGAGTCATGGAACCAATTGATGCTCTTTGTAAACATGAACAATTTAGACACAAGGAAATGAGTTCGTTGGAGGATTAATTAATGAAAAACAGTCTGACAACCTTTAATGTGACTGTGGCTGTTAGCTACAGTCAGGTCCTTCTATGCATTTTGCTTTTAATGGACAGAATCACCAGAGACACAGAGAGACGGAGACACAGCAGCTACATGATGATCAATGACTCTGATCAGAGATGAACTGTTTCCACGGAGACCAAATAAAAACGATCTTATAACATCTAAACTGCAGAGCTTCACTGACAAAGAGGTTCTGCTGGAAAAAGAAGAAAAGAAGAAGATGTTTAGGATGAAGCTGTAACTGAACCTGGCTGTTGTGCTCCAGACGTCCAGACGGGTCCATGGTTGGGGGGCTGGGGGGCTGGGAAGGNGGGGGGCAGGGCTTTGATGATGTTCTGGAACAATGTCCAGGAGGGGAGGGGTGTCTCTTGTGCCGTCCTCTCCACTCTCTGATCTGACTCCTTGTCTGAGGCTCTGCAGCCGGTCACCTTGCTCCCTGCTGTGCTTCTGTTGAGAGCTGGAAAGATGTGGGGGGGGGTTATGTGCTCCCCTTGTCCACCTCAAAGCGTCTATACCCTGCTGTGCTCGTCTTACAAGTGATGTGGTGCTGAGGGTCCAGATCAAACTGTCTGTTTACTGACAGCACGGAACTGATTCAGTAGAAGAAGAAGACGAGTAGGATGTGTCCACGTTACCTCCACACCTCTGTCCTCGTCCCTCAGTCTGGTCCTGACTGAGCTTTTATTCTGATAGCTGGACATACGTAGAGATACGTAGAGATCCTCCCTGTTCAGGAGAATCTTCTTTACACTTCATTCTCTAACGTTGCCTGATGTGGTGCGTTTTATTCTCCTTCCTGAGCAGAAAGTTCAAGCAGACACATGTAGAGTTGAGGAAGCCCTGCTCTATTTTTTACTCAGTGCTGCTAATCTGCAGACCCGAAGAGTCCGTCGGTTTATCAGCGAACATGTTCAACAGTAATCCTCGTCTGGAGTTTTTCCCATTCGTCCGGCGTCAAGGTGTTTCTTTCCCCGCGCTAAACGAGGAACTTACAGCATGTACTTATTCTGCTGCCGTCCATTTATTCAGGTGTTGCTCTTATCTGTCAGCCTGTTGGAGCCGTTCACCGCTGCCTCTCAGATACGGACGTGACGCTCTGCAAATTCAAGCCACAGAACCAGAAAATATTTTTTACATCAAACATTTTTCTCCCATATTAAGTAGACAGATTTAACACTTGTAGCCCCGCCGCCGGTGCCTCTACAGGAAGCATGCAGCGCATTTCTGTAGAGGCCACAGTCCAATAAAAACCATCGGCACGCAGGTCTGAACTTTAACCGACACATAACTCGACTAGTAATTGAACAAGTGGTGTGAAAAGCCGTGTGCAGACACGTTCCTGAGGACAAGGAGAGCCATTGATGAGAAACACTGCGCCTTTTAGCGGGAAGGCTAAAAGTACTTAGCAGAGAACAAGACATGAAAAACATCATTATCACAAGAGTGAAGAATATCTGCTCGCTGGAAATGAGAGCGAGGTGCTCTGATTCCGTCTAATTAGCTGCTTTGTGCATGCGCCGCAGTCATTATTGATGCCAGGCTGGAGTGTGTCTCATAAATGTCCCGCATCCATTTTTACTTGACAAAAGACTTTAATGGAAAGAAGTCCTGAGTGGAAGTCAAGGAAGAGAAAGGCATGAATGCCAATGCTTCAGAAATGATTAACCGCCGTGGAGATGATTTCTCACGAGGCTGTGACATGTTGTGTCATGTTGTGTGTGTGTGTGTATATATATAAGTGTGTGTGTGCGAGCAGACGACGGTCCAGGTGTTAAAGATGGAGG
>JASGAT010353160.1:2541-16238 GCA_030220025.1 Chelon auratus | reverse complement strand
AGTCCATTCACTACAGGTGTCCAACTCTAGACACATTTTTATATGCACCCTTCTGTGCCAATGATCTTTTACTTGGGATTCATCAGTAATTGTGAGTTTTCTTCCTTGTGGCCAGATACTTCTCATTTCTCACAGTCCTGCCACTTACAATTCCCCAAATGTGGGAATCTCGACTGCATAATTTCTGGTAGTGGGGGACTGCGTTCGCGCTCTCCCCTGATAATATGTGAAAAACAATTATCTGTATTTTTATCAGTGGTTCATCTTTTGTTAGCAAGTCGTTTTAACTGCTGACCCCTAGTGATCTGCAGTGAGAATTGTTTCAGATAAATGTTTGTTTGTTTTTTAAACTTTTTTGAAAGAAGCATATACTCAGACTGTAATAACCACATTTAATCCCTTCTGAACAGGGGAAATCAGTAGGATTGTAAAATGCATTATTTAGTGTTGTGTCTTTGCATTCCAAAAACTGGGTTATAATAGGAGTCAGTGGGGTAATAACAGCCGCTAACAGCATGTGAGGCAGTTTTAATGAAAATCAGATGCTGCACAAAAACTAATTATGCATAAAAGTGTCTGATTAGTTTGTATATATTGAAAATAGGTAATTTTGTGTGCATTTTCCTCATATTAGTGACTTTAAAATAAAGGGTTAAAATTTTGAATCTTTTTTTTTAAAAAAATATTTAGTAGTTCTTTGACAAAGCCAAGACCGTGATAATAGGTAAAAAATCTCCCGTCTCCGATCATTTTATCTAATGTGGAAAATATGTCATTTTGTGTATTTCCCCTTCCAAAATCAGGGACTTCATTTTTTTAAATTGGCACTTAAAGGATTGAAATCCTGATTATTATTATTATTTTTATTTATTTTGCAGTTTTGATCAGTACTGAGGCTGATTAACAGATTTATGCCAAAAAAAAAGGGTGAAAAAATATATATCTGATATATTTTTACAGCAGTTAAAAGCTAGTGGCTGTTTTCAGCTGTGAACACTATGAAAGGGTAGTGTTTATGAATGATACACAAGGATTAATATTACAAATTAACTAACACTAGTTCCCGGATTCTTGCATTGTGCATCCTGGTTTACCGGAATATTTGCCTTACATACGCATGCTGAATTATTAAGAAACACATCTGCCCTGATAAGATCAGTTGTCTAGGTTGACAAAACTGCTGGCAAATAACAAGCATATACACTGGGGAGGGGGTGGAGCGTGACCCAGGAAACCGGCACTACTAGTCCTGCCCCTGACCTTTGCAATTCTACACCTGTGGAGCTTTAGCTCATCGTAGTAGATGAGGTACTTTTGGAAAAACAGTTTGCTGTTGTAGTCGACAAAAGACCTGCTTATTAACTACAGATAAGATGGAAAACAGACAGCCAGCAGACACAAAGGAGCCAAACAACGACCAAGAGGGGAAGGAGAATGGTTTGGAATGGCTCCTGAAAAAAGACAACTCAGAGATAACACCGTTGCCCATGGATAGCAACGTCTCAATCTCTAGGTAACTCATCCTTCTGGGAACGAGCTTGAGACGTCAACATAGAAACCTGTGATTGTTTTTCTGCTAAGAGAAAACCCTGTTGTAGATTTTCCTAAGTAAAGTGAGTATCAGATTTCAGGTAAACAGGTGTCAGGTTGTTAAAAGGCTTCATTGTTTCAACACCTTGTCTGTTCGTGTCTGGATCCGTTTCTCCAAACCAAAACAGATGTGATAGGCGATATGAAAGGAATGTTTGCAAATATTAAAAGAGAACTGGTCCTGTGATGGATAAAGTTAATTTAAGAATTTAGCTGCATGATGTACTCTATGATTTTTATGTTTTCCTACATCTCAGACAGCTTGCTACAAGTGTTGACAACCTTTGCACCAATGTCTTCACCAAGGACACAGTCTTAACAGCAGTATCCTTTGGAGACGCAACACGGCTTAATGGTCTGCTTGACTACCTGCGAATACATGACAAGCGACTCACAAGCCCAGAGTTCACAGGCAAGTAGAGAGATGGCAATACTTTTATCCTTGAACATCCTCAAAATATGTGTGCAGTAAATGTATTTAGACGATGAAACAGGACTTTGCATATCATTCTAGTTATTCTAGCAAATATGTGTATAATGTAGAAGAAAAGCTATGTAACTCGTGTACAACTTTCAGATGAAACAAATGGGAAAACAGCGCTCCTGAAAGCCTTGCTGAACCTGAAAGATGGCAAAAATGACACCATCGAAGTCCTCCTTGACATAGCAGAGAAAACAGGAGATTTAGAAAATTTGATCAATGCATCTTATCGAGATCCTTTCTACAAAGGTATGTGAAACTAAACCGCCTCCACTAATTGTGCATGTGAAGAAGATTTTTGTGTGTGTGGTTTTGAGCTCTAATAGAAGTGACAGCGTGAAATTGTGAACAGTGTGTTTGATGTGCCAACAAAACTTGTGCCACAGGTCAGACTGCTTTGCATGTCGCTATTGAGAGAAGGAGCTTTGACAACGTGAAGCTACTGGTCCAGAAAGGAGCAGATGTGCAGGCCAAAGCAAATGGAAAGTTTTTCCAGCGTAAGGCCGGACTAGGCTTTTATTTCGGTGGGTAGTTAAACTAAAAGAAACCTCCAAAGTATTCTTTATGCCCCACATGTTTACAGTCAAAACTTATCTCCGAGGTCATGTGTGTGTTTCTAATAGGGGAGCTACCCTTGTCCCTGGCTGCCTGCACCAACCAGCACAATATTGTGTCCTTTCTCATGGACAACCCTTACAGACGAGCTGACGTGACTGACAAAGACTCACAAGGAAACACTGTGTTGCACGTCTTGGTGGTCATAGCGGACAACACAGCAGAAAATACAGATATGATCACACGTATGTATGACGACATCCTTATTCAGCACAGCAGGCTGGAGAAGAAAAGAAAAATCCCTTTGGAAGCGATTGAAAACAATCGAGGCCTGACTCCTCTGAAATTAGCAGCCAAGCTGGGCAAGATTGGGGTAGGTTTAACACATTTTATGGAACAGTTTTCATCTTTAAGTAATCAACCTATGTAACACGGGTACATTGCTATTTAATATTAACATAAATCTGTCAAAAAAAACAAAACAAAAAAACATTATTGTCCTTCATATACTTATTGCATTTCTCGTTTCTCATTAACCAGTTGTTCGAGCACATGTTGCACCGGGAATTAATGGATGAGGACACGAGGCCACTGTCCAGGAAGTTTACAGAATGGGTGTATGGTCCCGTTCACTCCTCACTTTATGACCTGAGCTCCATCGATACCAACGAAAACAACTCCGTGTTGGATATAATCATATTCGGGAGTGAAATTCCGGTTAGAAATTTTATTTTGATCTAATTTTAACTTCTAAAGATCCACATATGTGTGTCTACACTTCCTCCCACCGTCCAAAGACATGCTGGTTAGGTTCACTGGTGATTCTAAATTGGCCGTAGGTGTGAGTGTCTCTCTGTCTTAGCCCTGTGATAGACTGGTCTCCAGCACAGGTTTCCAGAGTGCAAGCTTTAATCCTGCGTACTTCTTTTTAAAAACATATTTTTTATTATTAATCTGAATCTGCAAAGCAACTCAAGCTCTTAAAGAGTGTACATGAATTCCATGTTTTAAATGTGGAAACTGATTGGTGACAGAATCGACCTGAGATGCTCCAGATTGAACCTCTACGCAGTCTCCTGGAGGATAAGTGGCAGAGGTTTGCTTCCAAGATATTCCTGATAAATTTCTTGGCTTACCTGGTGTACCTGATCATCTTCACCACCGTGGCCGCCTACAGAAAGGACGGACAGGTGAGAACGGAATCGTAGTGAACACAAAAAAAGCACCTTCTAACTTAATCCAGGACAAAATGTGCTTTAATCCTTTTATCGGCCTAAACAATGACTGCTTTTGACTCGTAGCCTCCATTTCCCATTGAAGACGACCCAGTCGACTACCTTCGTTGCGCTGGTGAGATCTTCAGTGTCCTTGGATCTTTGTGGTTTCTCTATAAAGCGGTAAGAATCTGGTCCAGTAAATTCACACACAGTCAGTTAAGTTGTGTTAACACAACCTCTGACCTCTGAATCCTCAGATACTTGCTTTCTATAAGAACCCCCCAAACTTCAATGCTCTGTCCATAGATGGATTCAGTGAGATTCTGTTGTAAGTATGAGATCTTTTCACACACAGATCTCTTGTTAAGGACACCTTCTTTCTTACCCACTTCACATAACTTGTGTTCCTAGTTTCCTACAAGCAGCGATGCTTCTGGTCTGCGCAGTATTGTACTGCTGTGGACGGAGGGAATACGTCGGACTCCTCGTGGTCTCGCTGGCTCTTGCCTGGATAAACGTTCTTTACTATACGAGAGGTTTCAAGCAAATGGGGATGTACAATGTCATAATGCAGAGAGTAAGAATTTAATCACCAAAAGCCTTATAATCGGCTGCCTGCTCAGAAATCGGTTGCCTGATTTACAGCCTGTGTCTTCTTTTAGATGATCCTCTGTGACCTGTTGCAGTTTTTAGTTGTCTACAGTGTCTTTCTTTTTGGATTTTCTGCCGGTAAGGCTTTGATGAACTCCAAATGCAAACCATACGCAGAATAAAAGATTTCCAAGATTTCTGACTCAAACTTTCTCTTCATAGCTGTCGTGGCACTCATGGATGACTCCCCTACAGATCCCAGCGAACTGAAGAATTTGGCACGAGGAAGGAGCTTCAACTTTGAGACATTTAAGTGTGAGAAGCCAAGTTACAATGACCTCAGTTTTACTACTCTGGAACTGTTCAAATTCACTATTGGCATGGGCGATCTGGAGTTCACTGACCACGTTCAGTACAAGGAAGTTTTCTACGTCCTGCTCATCCTCTACATCGTTCTCACCTACATCCTGCTCCTCAACATGCTCATAGCCCTGATGGGCAACACAGTCGAAAGAATCTCAGCACAAAGTGAAAATATCTGGAACCTGCAGGTAAGAGAGAGAGAGAAGCTGTCAGGGTGAGCGACCTCTCAAATCTTTAAAGACTTGTGTGTAAATTGTTTTGTTCGCTCATCCTCAGAGGGCCTTTACAATTCTGGACATCGAGAGGACTCTGCCGAGGTGGCTGAGGAAAAAGCTGGACTACAAAGAGTCGAAGATGGTGTGTTTAAAAAACGAGCAGGATGAGTATCAACGATTTTTCAGGTAAGATGATTATTATAGTACACCCTTACGTCTACCTGAAACAAAGCTCCATTCTTCTTGAAAAACTGTTGACCAGAAAAAATTAAAAAGATATTATTATGTCATACATTTTGGTCATAATCACTGGTTAAGTGAATAACACTGATCAAAAGTTGTACAAGGAAGGGAGAGAAGAACCAGAGCCAGGGTCATGGACCAAGGCCAAGGAGAAGGCTGACTCACGTGGTCAGATGTCAGCGACTGTAGCTCAAACTGTTGGAAAATGTAATGCTGGATGCAAAGAACATCCTCCATCGTTGCCATGGGGCTGCGCTTGATCTGCAGCAATGTGCAGGGTCTGGTATCAGGAACATCCACATGAATGTCAGGACCCGGGTTGCCCAGAAGAACATGGCATCGAAATAAGATCATTAGTGTTATTCTCTTCACAGGCTGGTGGTTTTAATGTTGTGGCTGGTCTCAAGCAAAAAAATAGTGAGTGTCTGTTCATACGTTGCTTTCTGAATAAAGGTGGACTCCATGGAAAAAGACCTTTTAACATAGAAACAAGTCTGACTGGAGTTTGATAAAATCTGTTATGCTTCTGGTGAGAACGGTTGTTTGGACCAATGAAACTAAATCAAGGCTCTCTGGTCACATCAGCTTCGTGTTTACAGGACAAAATTAAGCTTTTTAAGAAAACAAAAACATTCTTAAACTATGGAGTAGTGTCAAAGAGCTCTTTAAAGCGTACTGACCCAACAACACTGATCTTAACTCATCTGAATATCTTCAGAGCGGAAAATATGACTACATGTGTCATAATCAACGGTGGATGCCAAATTATTTTTGTCAGTTTCATAATTCAGTTTTCTCCTTTTACAACTGTGTCTACCATTAACAAACATTATTTATCAAGTTCATTCAAATTACAAATGATGTCCAGAGTGAAGAAACTCTGGACATCTGAAGAGCTCATGAGGATTTCCCAGTGTTTAAAGAGTCTTGTTCTACTTCAGAGTGGAGGAAATGAACTGGAGAAAGTGGAGGTCAGATCTGGGTGCAGTCCACGAAGAAGATCCTGGAAGTTACATGATGAATCAACAGAAAGACAAAGAGAAAGAGACACAAGGTAGGTAAACAGACCACACAGCGTCTACTTCCACTGGTTCCATGACATTAATAAGAGTTTAATATTTAATCCTTCAGACTCCCCATGGAGCCTAGACCTGGTCCTGGACAGGATTCATTACAGACGTCGCCTGCCACAGCAGTCCAGCATCGCCTAGACCAATCAGGTTTAACTACAGTTTAAAAATACTTTCATATTGTGTATATTAGCTCTTTATTAGTAATATGACTGTCGTTATGTGGGGATTTTTACTGTGACACCTTATTAATTATATAATTATAATTAAATCGTATTGTGATTCTCTTGAACGTACAGATTCATTTCATCTCATTTGTTTTTTATCTTGTGCTCAAGTGAAAGTCAAATGATTAGAGCTCAACTGATCATGTGATCGCTCTTATATAAGGAAGCCCTGGGAACGCTCCCAGCATGCACTAGGGCGAGATTCATGGACTTAAGTTTCATTTTGTGTCCCTGCGTTTCACTGCCACCATTTTGTTCTACACTGTGTCCATTCTAATATATTTATTAAAACACTTTAAAAGTGGCTTTAAAGGCTGAAACATTTTTCAACGAAGCAGTTTATTCCTGTAAGAGGGTCGCAAACACTTTAATGCTTCTCTGTTGTATCTTTGGAACATTTTGAAAGTGTGCAGACAACAAAGAGAGTCACTCAGAAAAGCTTTTGAGTTTGCAAACTTTATTTTGGTTAGGGGGAATGTTTGTGCAAGACATTTTGTTCCTGAAGGTTAGGCAAAACTGGAATATCACATTATCACAAAGTAGAGAAAGGAAGCCCCCCTCCACCACCGTTCACAACCCGACGATCAGAGACGATTAACCTGCAGTAAAAACAAATCTAGAGAGGTTGTTCTACACCTGTGCCCCGGGAAATATTGCCGAGAGTCAGAGTCGACTAACGTGATGAGCTACAGTGTGCTTAGATGGATCAAACTCTTACAGCGCACGTAGGACATGAACTGTAGGCGACAACATTATGAGATAAAACCACAAAACACAAAGATCTGGTTAGAAAAGCAACATGAGGATTTTACTTAGAGAAAAACAAAAGGAGCAGACAGGAACCACTCTCTAGATTTTTTTTAAATGCTCACGTTTACTTCACAAGATTTATTTTTACTTTTTTTTAACCGTCCAAGCGAGGGCAGCAGCAGCAGCAGAGTGTTGCTTATTACTGTTAGAACATAACAAGTTCCCAAAACTTGCCCAGGCTTTAGGCCGGGGTGGTCAGAGAGGGACGCTTGGTCACTTTGGTCAGTGAGTCAGCAGCAAACAGTTCACACATCCCGACTAGTGTCTGGGAATCGTGGCACACTTCAGGACTTCAGTCCATGACACAGTATCAGTAGTTACACTAAACAGCTTGGTCCCCCATCAGAGATTAACTTTGTGCACCTTTTGTCAGCGTGCACACCTGTGTGCAAGTACCCAAGCTTAACACACACACACACGCACACACACAAGCATCCATTCACACGTTTCTCCATACTAAGCCCAGTGGAGGCACTTCATATGAAACTGTAGAACCTGACTGTGTCGGGCTGTAACGAGGCAGTTCAACATTAACAGGTCTAATCGTTTAGTGTTTTTCACTCAGCGGCTGTTGATTTAACGTCAAGAAATCCAAACAGGCTCGTCACTCTGCGCCACTCTGCAATACTGGTCAGTTATTATATATTTAAAATACAGAATAATCTCCAGATGTGACTGTTAGAACGTACAAACAGCCACGTTTACCAGCGATTCTTTGCCCTGCGCCCATCAAATAAATAGGAACTCATTCCACTGACACAGCCCATACATCATTACTACTCATACACATGTACACACAAATCATACTAGTGTGTGTTAAGATTAAATTCAATAGCAGCTTCAAGGGGCAGGCACGTCAAAAATGAGAGCCAGGAAAGAAACAAAAAATAATAATAATTATAATAAAAATAAAATAAACTGCCATCAAGTATGAAGACCAAACTCCAGATCAGCTCACGTCTCGGCTGTCTTTTCTTTTCTGATGGTGATGTCTCATCTTTCACTTCTTTCTCCCTTTTGACCTGCACTGTGCTCCGAGAACGATCCAGAAAGGGAAAAATAATCTTGCCGCCGTCAAAAGACATCGGATTAAAGCGTGGATGCAAAACCTCCCGTTTGCCTCCCGGGTGCAGACGATCGACTTCGAACGCCCGCGTCAGTGTGTGTGTGTGTGTCACTTATGGCACCTAATGTGAAAACACCTATGGCTTCAGGATGCAGTGGTCCAGGAAAACAAAATAAATTAAGAAATCAGGATAGTGTTGTTAAGTATAACAACTAAAACACAGCTCAAATACCTTAAAAATAACTGCTACAGCCCTGTTCTAAATACCTATTAATTCTGCTAAATACTATTCAAACTTTACTCTTAAAATCATCTTAAATCCTCGACAGACAGGCAACATTTGAGACAGCAGGATGGGTGATTCATCAACAGGCATGAGTAGCGTTATTACCTTAATAATCCCATTTAAGGCAATATCATCCCTTCCCACCGCCAACACATCTGAACACCGCCCAATGATCTGACAGTTTTAACAGGTTTCAAAGAAAAAACAAAGCTCAAAAGAGAAAAGAAATCTCTCACATTGAAGCTTAAATTGGGATCCCAGCAAAGAAACGTTAGTAGATTATAACTACTGTGGCGTTTAAGGCTTTTTCCAGAAGGCTTGAGGATAGTAGATCAAGGAGGAGATGAATCTGGAGCTTCATGCTCGACACACCTAGCAAAACATAACCTTCCTTTTTTTTATATATATATATATATATATTTATATGTATAGGTAGCAGAGATACAACTCAGCGTAATGCCAGTGATTAGTAACAGCCACAAGCCACACACAAAACGTCCACACCACTTCAGTTCACTCGCATTACCGTGGGAAAGTGGTGCTGAAAAAAGAAATATGTGTCGAAGGGAGGAACAAAGCATTCTCCCCCACTTGCATTTATTTGAATTACTTGCACGCTTGCAAGTGATCAATTTGCTTTTTTTGTTGTTGTTCACATATTTGACGCCTTTTTTTTTTCTTTCATAATAACGGGATGTTTTTTTCTGTTTCACATTTGCTACAGACAAAACCAAAGGGGGTTTCCTTTTGCCAAATGTTCAGCGACAAAAAGAAAAACATTTAAAAGTAATTTCTACAATTCAAGTAGGACAGTCTACAGAAATACAACAAAAAAATAATAATAACATAACTAGATAAAAGCAACTCTTGAAGTATTACACACAAGAGGGCACTACAAAACTACACACATCTCAGAATGTTAGTGTTTTTGCTAGTGCTGGCTTCGTCTCGTTTTTGACCCAGAATCACCACCGGCGGCGCCGTTCAGAGGCCGAGCCGCTCCTCAGCTATGGGAAGGAGCTCGAGCCTTATCAACAGTCTTATTAATTGCATATACATGTTAACCTTCTTATTTAAATGGATTCACACACCTGTTAAGAGGATAAATAATTGCAAATAAAAATATTACACAAGGACATCCTAAATCTCGCCGCAGGGCAATTTTTAAGGCCACAAATGCTGATAAAAGTTGTTCCATGTCAACCCATGAAAAGCACTGTGACAATCACAAGGCAGGCCGACTCCTGCCTTACGATAAAACACCATATATACATGAACAAAGAGCAGCACACCCATGCCAGTGATGAAAAGAGTGGACAACAATCTCAAAAACCCTTCATCTGCAACAAAGGTAGGACATGGCTTAAGACCTGAGGAATACTTTGAAACATCACAACCTGGTGGGTCTCCAATTCAAGCTCTGACGCAGTAAAATCTAATTGATCACTTGCAAGATCTGAAAGTAGCGGCTGAGGAAAAACCTAAAAAAAAAAAAAAATCTAAAAAACACACCAAGTGGGAGATAAGCGCACACTTTTAACGGTAGCCTGGGTGATGAGTGTGGACGCCTCCGCTGCTGCTGGCCTCCTGCACTTGCCCCATGGCCGACCTGTGGATCTTCTCCAGCATATCCATGTTCTGCTCCTGAAAGCTGGGCATCTGGAAGTCTCCTCCCAAGAAATCCACATTCTGCATCAGCTTTGGCTGCCCAGTAGGAGCCTCTCTCCCCGGCCTGTACTTGGCCCCTGGGATGCGGTCTGTGGAGGCGGCGGCCTGCCCTCCCTGGAAAGCCACCGGGAGGTCCTGAGGGCCAGATCCATTGTTACCTGCTGTGGTCGGGATGCTGCTCCACGGCGGCTGCATGTAGTGGCCGTTAATGTAAGGCATGGAACCTACCGGGCAGTTGACAGGGGATGAAGACTGGGGTTTTTCTGCGGGATGTTTAAGAGGAAAGCCCTGTGCAGTGTTGGGTAGCTTGAGGGGGTAGCTGAGGTTTCGAGAGGGGAAAGCACACTCGGCTGGAGGCTCCATCCGTGGGTTCTTGCAGGGATGGGCCCCCTCGGGCGTCTGCTGCATGTGGGCCAGTTGATGCTGGGCCCAGGAGCGCTGCTGTTGCATCTGCTGTAGTTGTTGTAAATGTTGCTGCTGCTGCTGTAACTGCTGCTGTTTCTGCTGATGTAAATGGTGTTGAAGCTGCTGCTGCTGCTGCTGCTGCAGTTGTACCTTCTCAGGGTCTGTGTGAAAGGCAGGTGAATGGAGAGCAGCACTGGGAGTCTGAGCACCAGCTTTGTCCGGGGGTCCCACCATGAGGCAGCTGGGCACGTTGCCCAGCGCTGGGTGGTGAGAGGACACCCTTGAGCTGGCGTTGATCAGCAGGTTGCGGCTGATGGGGCTGGGGTTGGCGATCTGGCCCTCACAGACTGAGGTGGTGCCCATGCCGGCCCGAGCCTGACACAGCTGGTTGATTTGGTGCACAATGCTGCTCAGGTCACTGGGCCGGTTCTGATGCAGGCTGGCCGCCATAGACAGAGGGATGGTGGAGGTAGATACAGTTACATTTGGTGGGGCGTCTGCGTCAGGGAGCTTCCGGGGCCCGTATGGTCCCTGCGGGGGCTGCTGGAGGCTATTAGGCATGGTAGGAGGGCCCGCAGCCACAGTCTGGGGAAGGGTCTGTGATCCAACTAGCCCCTGGGTGTGCTGCAGGCTCGGAAGCTGAGCTCCATCAGACATGTGGCGCAGATCCTGAGTCACTCCTTGTTGTGTCAGTAAAGCCTGCGGAGGAGCCACCTGATGCTTTAGTGTCTGCAGATGAGAAAGATGCTGCTGTGGGACGACCGATGGACAAGGCTGGGCGTGAGGCAGACTCTGTTGCCTCTGTATTCCTTGTGGGTGAGCCAATCTCTGCTGCTGTGAAGTCTGAACCTGGGACAAGCTCTGCTGCCGCTGTAGAGCTTGTGAATGAGCCATGTTCCTCGGCTGTAAAGCCTGTGGGTGAGGCTGCTGTAAAGCCATTGAGTGAGTCATACTCTGCTGCTGCTGCTGCTGCTGCTGCTGCAGCACCTCTGGGTGAACCATGCCCTGTTTCTGGCCTGCAGGCTGAGACGGGCCCTGAAGGTGAGGAGCAGGCTGAGGAAGATTTAAAGTGCTTTGGGTGGCGTACGGCCCGCTGTGAGGGTTCATGACTGCCTTATGTAGTAGTCGAGCTCGGCTACCGTCGGAGTCTTTGATGATGCCTTTGAGCGGTGCACGGAGGACGGCCAGCAGGCCCCCGTTGGTGCTGACCTGAGAGGGGTAAGGACTGTGGCGCTGGCTGGAGGAGGACGTGTCGAGTCCGTTGACTGTGCGGCGAATGTGCTTCCTTTGAGGTACTTTGACGCTGTTTGGGAAGATCTGGATGGTCAAAGGATTGTTGGCAACTTTCTTAGCATAGGCATCCAACTCTGCTGGGGTTGGATAGCTGGCAGATCTCATCTTCTGTGTAGTTTCCCCTGCAAGATGTAAAAAGTAAGACCACCAGAAAAAAAAAGCACACTCTTAACAAAACTACAAACCTACAATAAACAGCGAGGGAATAACTATTCTGATATTTTCCCACAAAGGAAATCTGCAGTGTCACAGTCAGCACGGCAACCTAATCTCACATTCTTCACATTCATGTTTTGCATCAGTAAGCTTGGGTAAAGGGTAAAACGTGCTGCTGTCACTTGATTTAACAACAAGATTTTCACCTAAATAGTTTGATTGGTGACCTCTGTAACAGCTGATCACGTGTCCACCAGCCCCAGATATGATTTCCTTTGTGACGTCCTGGACGCCTGACTGGAGCAGCAGAAGCCCTGAGGGAGCGCCACCATCATCTACGTATCGGAGACAGGCGTCCTTCAAAGTGGGCAGACCCCCCTTTTTTTGTTTTTTTATTAGGACAACTAAAGGCCTGTGGCTATCTCTGAGTTTTCAGCTCTGCAGCTCATACTGGAGATGACAAGATGGTTTCTTCTATCAGGTACTGGAATTCTTTTTTTTGGCTTCAGTATAATTTATTTTCAAACGTGGCGTTCTGTGCACAAAGATTTTACTCCACAGAAGAGAAGGGGCATATTTGTTCTGCTTTTATTTGTTCCAAATGTGTTTGCTGTACTTCTTTCTATCAACAATCCAGGTTCAGGATTCCTGACTGATGAGTAACCGGAGAAAAAAATACATTACTGGGATGTTTTACCTCTTATTGGAACCATTTCTAAATGGAAATAAGTATATTTTTAAGCTCCTCTGACTTATATAAAATATAATTTTACTGATTCGTTGAACTGTCAGTAGATGCTGGTCCTGACACATTTGATGTCTCCACGTACACTGTATAAAGGCTCATTATGAGGTTGTTTTTGAATGTTTACCACTACCAGGTTTTAGTGTTCAGTAACATTTAAATTATCTCTCTGCATTCGTTCACAGTAGTGAACAGTCGGAGCAGTGGGACCGCGCCCGGGAAGCAATTTGGGGATTAGATGCTTGCTCAGGGCACCTCAGCCTTGGACATGGCGGGAGTCGAACCTGGGACCCAGTCCCAAGCTGCACCTCTAACCACTACTCCACAACTCCCCAACACAACAATGACATAGTGCTGCACTTTGGTGTCACGTTAATCTTTGCAAATCGTGGATAAACGAAGACAAACGCATAGTCTGATCCTAATCCTCCACAATAACTAGGGATGTCCCGATCAAATTTGTTTATTCCTCAATCTGATCCCGGCCTTTTAATATTGAGTATCTTCTGATCTGGGTCCCGATCTGATCATAAATGTCCTAAACTTCCTCCCCTGTAGAATCCTAAAGTCTTGTCTTCCTTGTGTTCTCCTAGAGTCGAGTGGATTCAGTATTTTTCTCCTTGACGCCGTCTCCAGGAAACTTTTCTCCTCTTTTAAACTCAGCGTTCAGTGTTTGTTGTTGTTTGGATGCAGCCTTTGCCTGAGTGGGCTCATAT
>JASGAT010353149.1:0-11406 GCA_030220025.1 Chelon auratus | reverse complement strand
AGAGGCGTGAACAACGGGCATAGTTCAAATGACTCTGTACGCAATTGCATAGTCATTCACCAATCAGACCATCGATCCGGGTGACGTACTTTGCAGAGCGACACGAAACTTGGCAAACACGTCTTTCTTTTGTATGAATTCTTCCAGTGCAAGTTTCTGTTCTGTTTTCAAAGAAAACTTGCCTTTGACATATTTTAAAACAGCAGCGACAGCGGCGTCGACGGATAGCTGTGCTCTGGTGGCTGCCATGTTTCACGTAAACAACAAGCTGCTTGCCGACTTTACCGTCGCTTCTCTGACGTCATCGTTTTGAACCCACCAATAGCGCGCCAGGCGGATAAGCCCGTTTGTGATTGGCTCCAGAAAAAGTGGATCGGCTGCAGGAGAAATGAATGTGTGGGTTTCCAGACTGATCTGCAGGCGGAAAAGAATCTGCCGTCAGATCAGACTAGGTTGGGGGTAACCTGTCTTTTTTTTGTTTGTTTCAGCTGTAATTCACACAGTGAAGTCTCTATCTGTCCAACAAATGTCAAATCAGATGTTTGACACAGATGTCAGCTTAAGCCTCTCAAGGTGTTAAAAGGACAGAGATTGATCAAACGGTCCTCAGTGGAGTATCACAAACACCAAAACTATGTGTTTTTGGATGTAGATTAATTGAGAAGTATAAAGATGACATTGGGCCAGAGGCAGGGTACACCCTGGACAGGTCTATCACAGGGCTAAGACAAAGTGACAAACAACTAGTTGCGCTCACATGCACACCTACAGCCAATTCAGAATCACTAATTATCCTAATGAGCATGTCGCTGGACTGTCTAAAGAAACTACAGTACCTGGAGAAAACCAATGCTTTTTATGTTATCCCTCAAATTTCATGATTATAAGAAGCATAGTTAACAGGGTAAAAACACATAAAAGGTTTGAGTTTTGTGTAATTTCAATGAGTAACATAAGAGAAAAAAAAAGACTTAAAATAATAATGTTGGCCTACCCGAGTACAAACCCCAGTACTCGCTAGGTTTCTCCAACGAGCAACAGTTTCACTTGAAGGGACTGACATAACATAGTGTGTGTTGAATATATATTAAACCACCCATTATAGTGACTTATGTCCTTCAAGTTCACTCCAGCCTTTCCACTTGTACTTACACTAAAGCGACAACTGAACCACAACCACACATGAAATGCAGTTTTTGAAAATCATATCTAAAACTTGTTCAAGTTGGATTTACTTGATTTTAAAATGTCTGTTGCTTCACTTGCAAAGTAACACAACGTCAAATCCAGAGTGACAGAAGTACTGAGCAGAACCCCCGCAGCTACTTGCTTACTTGTGCTACAGGACAACATGAAGAACATCAGTTCATGGACAGATGCCAAGATAAACAGGTCCGCTGGCGCTTTGCGCGGAGGTTTCCATTTCTCACGTTTCATTGTTGGAAAGCCACACCACCAGATTAATGACACAGTTAATAATGCTTTTGTGGCAACAGTTACCCATGCAGATAGTGTGATCATGATGTGTGATCACGCAAATGTGATCTGATCACTTGTAAATAACAGCGAGGACAGGCTCTCCTAAAGATTCGATTTAAGAAACAGAAACTGATTCGTCCGCAGTTTGAACAAGAAAAAAAAATTCTTCTGTGGATTGTTTTTTTTAGGTTCAAAAGTGCACTTCTCACAAACCAAAACCTTTTCTATTGACTGTTTTTAACAGCCAAGAGAGAGAGAAAAACACTTATTTTTTTGTACCAAATAGTGCAAAGTGTTGATTCAGGATCAAAGCTCTCTTGCAAACGGTTGACTAAGGCTGTGGGGTTCACCATGAGATACATGCAGGAGCTGTTGGGATTTAGACAAGTGAAGCAATTTTGACGTGCTTCTAAAAACGTCAGTTTCAGGTTGTGCTTTAAGGTTTACTTTTCAGAAAGAAAGTCAATGTTTTTAACTGTACTACAGCTATTTTTGACAAGTACGGTAACTAGTTCCATTTTAGATTATAATGATTAATATATGATCACCCTAAAAACAATCCTTTGCGGCTATTAGGGGTTAAAACAGTGATCATATCTAGTAAAAACTGTCAAGACAGAAACGTGACACACGCAAATATCTAAAGACTGAACAGCAAATTGTTGCTTGTTTAATTCTCTAAATGTGATTTTAAGTTGAGCGACTTGATTTGCCCACATTTTCAGAATAGTCTTGAAACATGTGAAGCTGCTTTGGAAGTATACACATAATTCTGTTAACACTCCACCACACCCCTAGTAAGTTGAGGTTGAGTATGAAACAAAATGCAGCGCAAGCGGAAAAACAAGGATGAAAGTCAGATGGCAAGAAAAAAAGGGAACATTGATGAAAATGAAAATTGCATACGAGTATGTTCAGGATGCTCAGAGCTTGTGGAGGCAATTTGGCAGGCCAGAGTGTTGAGTCTTTGCACAGGCCTTAATAACACTAACATATCACGTGCTGGGTAAATGCAGACAATATAGTGCAGCACAGCGTCATGATGGATGGTGTGTTTGCAGACACCGCTGAACCATGGACCCCATTATTTCCTGGGGGAAGAAGGGGGGAGCCAGACACCACAGGGGAAAGATAAGCGATGATTGACTAAACCAAAACAGAGGTCCCTCATGGATGGCAGTCTGCTGGCATTATTGCAAAGCCAATGCTGTGGGAGTGAATGCAACAGCCCAATGACCACGCCGAGCTGTCACGCCAAGTAAAAAGATCAAGTGTATCCCCTTCCTAAACTGAAGTAGGCGAGCACTCTCCATGTGGTGAGGAAAAACTTCCACTCATCAACAATCTCTCCCGGACATGTAGGGATTCATCCCCTGTTGAGATGCGGTGGTTCAGACATCAACGTGGAGGAATACTTAACATCTGCAGCTGGTAGATAGGATTTAAGAAACAGAGACACGCATGCACAGCCAGACACACAGACAGTATCAGCCAACCATCCACCAACACAAACTTAGAAACACTGACAGATACAACAGCAGTTGCCAGAGATGCGGAAAGGACACACACAATAAATTGCGGTTTAGCTAAATGTGGTGTGGAAGTGTAAACAGACTAATGTGTTGCCCTTCCAGCAGTCAGACCGTTGCATATATCTACAGCAACTATCCTGCGGACAGTGACAGACAGAGACAGAGCTGGATGCCGGCCAACATTCCCAGAACACTGAAGTAACTCTCCGAAGAACTGTCCCCTTGTTTTTTTCCTGACAGTTCCCTAATTACCCTTTCATTGAATCACTGCTCATCTTTCTTTATTTCCCTTTAATGCTCTCTGTGTCTACCTAGATTATCTGGTCAGTGGAGGCAAGGAACAGGCCAAATATTCTTGGATTTGTTCCAGGCTTTTGGACAATCCTCTGCCAGTGCAACCAGGAACTAAATAAATTAAGCATTTCTTCTCATTCTGTCTGTTTTAGACTATGCTGCCTATTGAAAAAAACATACCACACTTAGCAGAAGGATACAGACAATTCTGTTTCAAGCTATCGGGCCGGCTAAAACCTTCATGTTTAAATGCCAAAAATGTGCCTGACAGGCACCCCTTAATGGTTTTGATTCAGTAAAAACAAAAAATATCTTTGACATTTATCTATAATAACACATCTAGTATTTACATTAGATTTTTTCTTTTATTAATTAATATTTAAATCACCTATAGATGAAAATACAGCTTTCATGTTTCAGCGGAGCAGTTGGTAGGTGGTGGATGATTCCCATGTAGTTTAAGCTCATATATTTACTGTAACTGCCTAATTAAAGATCCAGTGTGAAGGATTTAGTGGCATCTAGTGGTGACCTTGCAGATTACAACCAACTTAATCCCTGGATAAAAATGTAAAAAGGCCCTCTCTGGAACATGTCTGGTTTGTCAGTTATGCGCTTTCTTAGAAACATGGCGAGCTCCGTGGAAGACCACCTCTTATTTGGAGGCAATAACAGATTTATAAAAACATTGACGGTAAAAACGATATCCCATTTCTGTTAGTAGATACCCCCAAATCCTACACTCTGGGCCTTAAAATTTAGATAGCCAAGTGTGCATCTTCAAGCACCGAGTCGTAATCTCAGTGTCTATTTGCGCATTAATTTATTTTATTTATTTTTTTTTTTATAAAAGTGGGCTTCTCATGGATGAAAATGTGTGTTAAATAAAGAATAGCTTATCGTTCAGTAAGGTATACCAAACTGCTACTATTTGCGAGAGGGAACGAATCTTAAATATATTAGGTTCAGAGTCAAAGAGTGTGTGTATCCTCTGCCTGAGTCTCAGTAAGTGATTTTCAGTGTCGGCCAGGTAACTCTCTTCTCTCCAAGCAGGTAATGGTCTGGGCAATTATTTGATCAGCAGCAGAAGAAAAGAGACAGAGCAGAGGACTCTGATCTCCAGCCAGGTGTCACAAACAGGGGATCCAATATGGATTTCCCAATATCTAACACAAAAACCACTCTAGGAGAGATAGTCTTTTGAGCAGCATCCATATCCTTCCTGTTATTATTATCATTACGTTAAATTACATTCTCATGTTTACATTCTATCAGTCAAACACCATATCTGTCCAGAATCATAATATAGGCTATCTAGGAAAAAATGTAATTGTATTTTGGGAAAAAGAAGATGTTATCATCATATTGACATTTATGGTTCCGGTAAACTCTTTCCATCATGCAAAATGCTTTTTTTTTGGACTATTTTTTATGGAGGAGTACAGAAGACTGGTAGAGCATGTCTCGTGGTGCAACTACAACTAAAGCCCAAATCAACTAAAGCAATCGTGTTGGACACAAAGTCATAGAGGGAGATGGAGTAAAAGTGGGATACTTTTAGACATTTGGGTCAAAATCTGTCATAATTAGATGGATTTTGAACTTACTATATGGTATGGTTACAGTAGCTTGACCTCGACCTTTGAAATTTGACTCAGATTCCAGTTAGTTCACGTTCGGGTCATTGAGTCCAAGTGGCTTTTACAAGAATGGGTCAAACACGAAGTAACAGTGGCTTCTTTCTAACTTTTGTCATTTGACCTTTGACCTCTGTGTTCTTTTTGCTTTCTTTAAAACGGGATGAAAATGAACTCGAGATGGCTCGTCATCATGGAGGCATAAAAACAGTATGTTAAAAAAGGTCACCGGCAAAATATACATGTAATATATAATTTTATAGAAAAGTTACCCTCGAACCATCTAGTTATTCACTTAAAATTGTATAATTCCTTAAACTAGATGAAAAGCGCAAATGACTTTGACAGATCTTCCAAACAAACTTTAACAAAAGGATAGCAATTTCTATTCTTGGAAGCTGTTGATTAATATCTTATCGTAATTATGAAACTTGCAAAGTCCGTAACTAATTCATAACATAAAGATGTCTGTGCTGCTTTATAATCTCTAGTCCAATCAAGACAAATAAGCACTTACACCTCAGCACCATTCGCCTACTATCGGCATCAATAATTATGAATAGTGCTTTGTTTATGGGTGCAAGCATGCTAACATGGGCAATATACTGAATCAGATAGCTGAAAAAAGAGAGGCTGTCGGGAGGGTTTTGACAAGACATAGTTAATGTAGAGTGTGCTGGGCAGCTGACAGTAGGGAATTGGCTGGGGAGAGGCCACGGACATTATATACGCGTTTAGGGGAAGACGTTAATAAGTTGTTCCTTGGGGTTACTTCTTGCTCTTTAATTATTATTGAACTGGGAATGCCACAGAGCTAATTAAAAGTGCCAGGTATCTACTGTGGCAGTAGAAGAATGGGAGGGAGCAGAGGAGAGCATAAAGAAAGAGAGAGAAGTCCAGACAGGAGGTAGGTATTTTACTTTTTGGGTGTTACCATGTTTTAGTACTGGTACGTGTGTCTGAAAGCTCAATGAAACAGAACTTTAACATAGAAACAAGGCTGAAGAATCAGTCGTCATTAATTCCTTAAGGAGAAAGATATATATTTCAGAAAATATAAATATAAGGTAATACAAAGGTGTATTTGTACTCGTAAGAAGCTGTAATACTGTTTTACTGATTTGGATGTCTAATGTATTTATTTAGTCAATTATGAAACAAAGGAATCAAAAATAGGTTTTACGGTGCTTTTCCTAGCTACACTGAGTGATGACAAAGCCATTACAAGCAATTCTCAGTTCTCAACAGCCATTTTTCTGAAGTACCCAGGCGGTTTGTTTCAGGTTAACAAGACCAAGCTCCAATCTAAATGGATGGGGAGTGGCACCATACTGCCATTTCAATAGACAATGAGACATAAAAACCACAGGCATAGAGTCACGTCTGATAAAATAAATAAATAGTGACAAGACTTATCCCACCAGAACATGTGAACAAACCAAGCTAATTCAAGTTAGGGATACATGGAGTCTTTTAAGTTTTGCATAATTAATTACTGAACCCACCAGTCATGGAAAGTGGCCACAAGTTTCTAGCTGGCTACCTGCTCATTACATTTTTGAATTAGTCAGAAGTTGTGTGAAGTCAAGTACTGCCAAGTTGGCAAGGGCTTGATACACACTGGGCTTAAAACCCTCTATCAAGATCAGTGAAGTTGTTTATTCATCTTTACATCCAGTTTCAAACTGCTCCTGCTCCTTCCACTACAAAGTTGTAACTGTTGTGAATCTCAACTGTGGCTGTGCATCAGTACATCTACATAATTGGCTTGATGTTTCACAATTGGGCTGTTACAAAGCAGATGTTTGGCTTCGTGAGGGGATGGACGTTATATCTGTCATACAACTACCAACTACCAACTGTGGCGTTACAAACCTCTCCCATCGATTTCTATTCAGGATTCTTCGAGCAGTTTCTCTTTCCTTTATAACGTCTGGTCATGATCAAATCATGAATCAAATAAGCGTTTCAAAAATCAATCTTCAGTTCGTTCCTTTATCCATGTAATCAATCTTGCCGAAATCCTCTTTCCAGAGCGAAAAGAATTGGATCAGATTGTGTACAATAATGTATGTATATAATGTATATAAATGAAGACATGATGTAATAATGTTAGCTTGATCCAAATTTCTAAATTTAATCAGATAGTAAAGCCTTGTGCACGGCATAAATTACAAGACATGCACAAACCTTCCCAGCAGAGTGAGGAAGTTTCTTATTTTCAACAAATGTTGTGTTTCCACAAGTTAATTACTCAGTAGAGAGCTTAATCTGCCGAATCAGGGCAAAGTGGATTAGAAGATGAGAGCGTTTAATCAAAGTGTTCTCCCAGTCTAATTACACATCCCATTTCCTGACACAACACACACTGTTATCTGCCACTGCATTTAAACATCAGCTGCTCCGTTTAGCTGCCCTGCCCCCTCCCAGTGTGAACGATCACACGGCCTAGATGTGACAAAAACCCATGAAATGTAAACACAGGTATGTATACTCACATTAAACGGACACACACATGTCCACAGTGAAAACACAGACATGCACTATACATGAACAGAAGGAGGATTAAGTTCCAAAATCAAAAACTCTGATTACACATTTGAAAAATGACATGTTGTTATGATAAAGGAGTAGTTTCTTTTCTTTTCATTTCACCTGGATGGGTCTGATGCTTACATGAAAATTGAGATTATTTGACAGGGTTATGAGGGATCAGATCATCCTAGAAATACTGACAGCCATTAATGGAATATGTGCGTCACAACAAAACAAAATTGTTGGTAAATGCTGCTGTTAAATGCTGGAACACATAAATATTGGTCTAGAAATAGATTTCTATTTTAAACACATTTATTTTGATAAGGGATTAAACGTAAAGCAATAACTGGTTGCAACCTGACCAAACCAACCTGAACATTCACTTTAAATCGCACAGAAAATACTGTATAGCACTACTTTTTATACGCAATATTTAAACTGAGGGTGTTGTGTTTGCTTGCATTAAAAAACAACAGACACTGTATAGGACTGGCTGCTAAAACACAGTAAACTCAATATGTCAGTAGCGTGAGTCCACACTGAGTCAGTCAGCCATTTCCCTTTGTGTTAAACATGCCACTACAGCACACAGCTGTGGGCGACTCCTAAACCAAACCTCATGCTGATGGGAGGGTGAGAAGAGCGGGTTCAGTCTCAGATCAAATATCCATGTTTGGATGTGTTCCCTCACCTACCTGATAAATAATGTGCCTGCTGTACAGAGCTGAGGCTACTGGCTCAGAGGCCAAGCGCTTGTCCAAATAGTGTTTTCAGTGTGTGCACATGCATGTAGACCTATTTTAATTGAGGACAGTATGCTTTGCTCATGTCTATTATACCGTATCACTACGCCATTTGTGTGCATGTCAATCAGCTGGTCATCACTAAAAGGAGTTTTTGGTTTCGCCTCACATAACCTGCTTACATGAGCCATATGCCGTTACATCATCACCACGACTTAGCCCAACAGCCACCATGGTAACTGAATGTGACCAATCAGAGTGGCTGTGGAAACCTGATCATTTTACTCAAGTCGTGCAGTTTGGCTTCCAGTCAGCCAGACAGGTGCTCATTTGTGTTCATCAAATGTTCTGGTAAAATAATGGCCTAATGAAGTACAGAGCAAAGTCTGAAGTTTTGAATATGATTAAACCACCTCCTTTGTGCTCTGAAAGCCCCATTTAACCATTCTTTATTCTTTGCACAATCTTTGCACTGAACCCTGAGATGAGAAAATATGTATTTTTTATTCTGTCCCTTTATTCAAATCAAGAGTAGGAGCGATGTCAGCGCTGAAATTGCTGCTGGGTTACTCTATTAAACCGGTGTGGTGGATGATAAGTTGTCTTGAACGTTCATGGGTGAGGAAACGTGTGGGTGTCCATGCTGAAAAGATCCTTATACTTCACTACAGTATGTTACATCCTCTACTCACGCAGCACATTTGACTCAGATGGCTGTGTTTGTGTGTGGGTGTCCATGTGTTTATGAATTGCAGGGCCTCCTAGATGAGGACATCTGCTGAGCTAATAAACAATAATCTTGACAAATTGTCACTGTCTGATCACTCGGTCCGCCCTCACTATCACACCACTGAAGAAGCCATTAGAGACCGGGCCAAGGACATGACTGGCAGCTCTCTGGACCAGTGGAAGGCATTGTTGGACCGAAGCCCAGCTGCCTTAGGAGAGGACAATGATTCATGGCCAGAGGGCAACCTGAACAAAGTGGTTAGGGAAATCAGTGATGCCACCCACCAACACATCCGTGCCCTTCAATGGTGAGAACACCAGCTGACTTTATGAGGAGATGGCCTTCTGCCAGAATATGCTTTGTTGCGCTAGACAAAGATACCAAAACAGGCAACTATGAGGGCAATGGTGTTTGAGGTCATGGTAATGATGATTTACTGTGGGGTCCGCCTGGAAACTGTAACCTTTCCTCGCTGCAGCATAAAACGTTCAACTAAGATGATGACAATGTTGAAGGATGATAGATAAAAGATAGGACGAGGACTGCGATAGTGATGATGATGTAGGCTTGGTAGTGTACTTGAACTGTCATGACCCCAGGAAAAAATGTGGAAGAGGAAAAAATAACGGCTTGTCTTTATCTATGACATGTAACGACTGACAGAAAACAAGTGTGTAGACATAAGCAGACACTCAAAGACTCAGACTAAGAGTGTTGACTGACTGGCAGAGAGTTAAAGGTCTTGCGGTATAAATATATATATATATATATTTATATATATAAAATAAAAAAAATCCTAGAAAATCAATCCAATATAAAGGATTTTAATTCCATTCCACCGACACCCTCAGAGATGATGAAAAGCCAGACATCTTCAAATTGGCCTGTCAATCACTTCAACCAACAAATATGACAAAAAAAAAAAAAAAATAAGAGGGGGAATAACAAATCCAGGTGGAAGCATCCTCTACCTGGTATCTGGCGCTCATACCACAACCCCCCCAACGGCCCAAAACAATATTGGAACACAACATATAAGAAAGCTTATAATAACACGGAGATACCAAATCTGGACAAACTCTTTTATCCAGACGTCCAGACATCAACACCAGGGTGTGAAATATCCAAAGCATCCTTGGTGCCAGCTGTATATTATGGAGAATCACCCAGACAACCAGACTCTAGTTTTCTTCTCATCACAAAGACAAACACACCACGCGCAGAAACACATACACGCATCCTGATAGCGGACATCCACTGCTATCACTGTCAGTGTTTGCTATGACATCTCTCTTCACTTGTTTTCTTTCACAGTTTGCATTCAGGGGACTCACACAGAGAGAAAACATCTCGTAGAGCAAATAAGTTGACAAAGCAAATACAAGGACAGCTTTAGTGTTCTTTCTGTAGACCATGTAGACACATCACATACAATGTGTTGACGTCTGAGAGACTCACCAATGGGCATGTCCTCGTAGATGAGAAGGTAGGTCGAGAAAAAGTAGTTCAGGAAGCGTGGCGGCTGGTTGGAGCCTGGGAAGAAGAGAAAAGGTAGTAATTCACATTTATTATCCTGAAACTATTGTGTTCTGTGTTTTTATGTTCACACACATAATGTTGAGCATCCATGGTACTGAAAAGTGTTGGTAGGTCTTTCTAGACCACTTGTGCAGAGAAGATGGTTTTGCCGTTGCTTCCCAAACAATGAACGTCCACTCCTTCTCCTTCAAAACCATTTAAAGGCATAGATTTAAGTGGTGTTAACATGCATCCTCAATAGTCCCGTCAAACCTGGCATTAAAATGCGTCTCCACATGCATTTTGAGTGACCACTGGTAACTTCTTCAACATTCAAATAAATAAACTTAAGGTGCAGTAGAATACTGTGACAAGAGCTGTTGTTTCAATCAGTATGGGAGAAAGTTGGAAAAGCTGGAAAAGTCTGGAGCCGAAACCTTTGGCTCAGAGGAATATCTTTAACATATGTTTAATATGATTATCTCACAGTGTAACATTACACTGACAGAAAATAAGGAAAACCATAATAGGTCCCCTTTGATTTTCCTTTTGTCTGCAGTTCAAGCGGATGCATAGCTAGTGCAGCCTGTGCACCTCTTAATTTAATGCAGGTATTGTGATGTAAAATAGGTTAATATGTTCTAGCTTCTATCTTTTTTTTTATGGAAAGTGACTAATCCTAACTTAAGAAACAACTAACTGTTCTGTTCTATAAGTCCTATAGAAATTCGCTCTTTAATCTCTTCTTTTCTCTCCTCTTTAGTCTGTTAGGAAGCCTTGGAGTTGGAATTAGGTTAAAATACTTTTACCTGTCCGGATGTCATTTCTCTCTTTAGTTAGTTTATGTGTTACAATGTCTGAACTATGCTGCTCAATGGGCTTACAAGCCAGCAGTTTTTACTTAGTTTATGTGGAGCATAGCTTAATTGTCATAT
>JASGAT010353147.1:9915-20909 GCA_030220025.1 Chelon auratus | reverse complement strand
AGAAAAAGCAGCTCCCAGACTACACTCCTCTGGGGGAGTGTAGTGTGTGACCAGGAAAAAACCTCAGCAACATAAGCACATATGAGCACACTTTACAACATAATAAGTCAAAACAACTTGCACCGGGGGAAGGGAAAAGGGGGGTGGAGGTGTTCCAATAGTCCTTCGACGATTAATTAGATTTCTATTTTAATTTGTAACGAGTAACGAGGTGGCAAACGTCACAGTAACAGAGTAAAAATACATATTTTAAAAAGTAAAAGTCCTGATTAAAAAAAAAAAAAAAACTCAAGTAAAGTACAGATCCTCAAAAAAACTACTTAAGTAGTGTAACGAAGTACAGTAACGAAGTAGATGTACTTCCTCTGGTATTAAGATTGTATCTTTATATTGCTATGCACAAACAAAGGAAACTTAACTCTCCGGTGGAAATTATAATGTGTAATTTATGGTGATTTCTTTTGACAAGTGACAAATAAACCCTTCATCAGAGTGACGTATATCCTACTGTATATGATATGCACATTAGAAACATAGGACCCTTGGGCTTCTCCAAATTTGGTCTGCCTGTAAATACAATTAAACTGCACATATTATGGCCTGTCCAATTCTATTTATGCATCATGTATTGGAAAACTGACAGTGACTGTAAACTCCATCCATCTAATGCTCCTCCAAGCAGAGTAGACAACACCAACAATAAAAAGGAAAAAAAACAACATTATTTGCATTGACTATATGACACCAAGCAGAGCTGTTAACTGCTGGTGTCATATCAGGGCTCTGCAAAAGTAGCCAATTTACTCGTTTTGTTTATGTGGTGCTGCACCACTCACCTTTTTGTTTTTAATGAACAAAAAAAAAAAAGAAAAAAGAGCCACAACCATTATTATCTGTGACATACTGCTTCTAATGATGTGCTGTTTTAGCCATCACCGTGAGGTGGCTCTGCCCCGAGAAAGTCTCCGTTAACACTATAGTACTCTCCCGTGTGCCTGTGTGCTCTTATGTAAAGGCACTGTTACGTAAAAAGGAGGCTGGTGAGGTTAAATGTGCATGAGTTTCAGATGTGCAATGAGACCAGAGACTCGCTGGCTCGAGGCATCCCCGCTGGAATGGTCTCATTTATTATGTGGCCTTTTACAGAGGGAGAATGTGACCCTGTGGTCAGCATTGCTCTGTGAGCATTTCTCCCCTCTTTTTCCCTCTCTGTCGGCCATGTCTTTGTCTTTCTCCGACACTCACCTGTGGAGACTTATCGGTGACAGTAACATGAGACAGCTCCTTCTTCTGCCGCACCGTTACAAGGAAACCACTGAGTATGATATAAAGGGGGGGATTTTTCATTTTCTGCTGTTTTTCACTTTTCTGTCGGCTACTCTTTTTGTCTTCCCCTATCTCTCTCCACTCATTTCACAGCAGTGTAAAACTCGCCTATGCTGTTGCAGAACGTGATACACCACTGCGTATGTCCCCAGGTTTCAGTGGAAGTGCCATGCGCTTTAAGCGTGGTGGAATTGGAGCAGTAAATAAGTGGAGCGCTCGTGTAGATTCAGGAAGAGACCCTGTGCACCATGTAGGCAGACTGGATCGATGAACATCACTTTTTAACATGCCGTGGCGTGTTTGTGGATTTGTGTCTGTATTGAGGTGTTTGCAGAGGTGTGTATCCGGTTCTGCCTGGATGCAGACGGCTCTTGGAGAGCGAGGCAGATTGCTGTAGAGAAGTGAGTCAGTGAGGTGTTTGCCTGAGTGCCTGAATCTGAGAGGAGAGTCTTCATTATGTTCACGCACATGAAAGTGTGTGTGCGCCTCATCCTCACCCATCACTTAATCCATTATCATTTACCAGCCTGTCACACCACTACACCTTGGCTTTAATTGTAGCCAATAGTGAAGCCACTTGAACCGAATTAAGCTACAGCTCCGCGCCGAGCATCTCTCCATCACTTCAGCTTAACTTTGTTTCTAACCTAGTTTTCATGCACTGCAGCGCCACAAAACCCCCTCTCCTCAGTGCCCAGGCACTAATTGAGCTTTGCCTCAATTGCAGGAGTTGTCACCATCCTCCCCTGCTTTGAAAAATAACCTGCTGCTCCTCCCCTCTCACCTCATTTAGGGATGAGCTCAGATCTCTGGAGCATTTCCCGCATGCGTTAGCGACGGCGCCCGTTTGTACTCGTGTGCGGCAAAGCGGGGCGTCTGCGTGTGTTCGTGTGCCGTGGTTTTGTGTTAGAGCTCAGCACGAGTCTGGGTAAAGAGGCCACGGTTGTGTGTGTTGTTTGCCACGCCAACACACACGCAGTGGAAACAGAGACGCTGAAATGAGCTCGCTGGGATCTGGCACTAATGTTAATTAACACTTTGATGTATTCATTTGTCTATTTTTGTATTGTTTATATAGTGTGTGTGTGTGCATTTGTGTGGCTTTACAAGGCGATTTGATTATTACTGCACATGTGCCTGACGGTGGGGGAACATAGATTGAATACTGTGGACATATTCACGAAATCTTGTACTTTCTGCTGTTTTATTTGAGGTCCATAGGCACTCATTACTTGATAAGTTGATACCGGCTTACAAAGATTATTACTAAATTAGCTCCTTGAGCTAATTCATATCATGTAATGATGATAGGAATTAGCATGTAATGGTGTAAATTGAGCAATCGCGCAGAGATGGGTCTGTATCCATCATGAGTCCTTTTACTGTCTATATTTAAATCTGCATTCAGTTGCTTTTCTCTAACGCGGACACATTCATCACCAGTTAACTATGTCTGTTATTCAGTGCTGGGCATGTTGCATACACTATATTTATCAGAGCCTTTTTATTAAAAACAGATGCTTGATACTACTGTAAAAGGACAAAGATGAGAGTGAACCACAAAAATAAAACTGCAAAGTGTTGATAAGTCGTCATCCATTAAAAAAGGAAGGTTACATACCTGCATCAGCAGCCACCCATGAGTATATTTTGTTCAAACAAATGTTAGGGTTAAATACCATTAAGAACTGCTTAGAGGAAAGTGTACATTCCTTTTTTTTAATTATTTTTTAGACAGAATGGAACCAAGGAATGGAAAAAAAAAACACTCATGATTGGTTGACACGTCACAGAGTCATTGGAGCGCAGAAAAAAGTTGAGACCAGCTTTGATTTGTTGTGTGCCACACTCATCATGGGGCGACAAGGGTCAGGCATCGGTTTGTAGCCTCACATCGCTGCCTCCATTGAAAATGAATTGTAGCCAGCAGCTTGTAGCCTGAACACATTAGTCCCTGGATACACAGTCGTGCAATCTTTCATTTTGGCCTTGCATGTATGCTTTGGTATAGGACTTTATGCTCATGCTCGACCGATTGGAAAGAGGGGGAAACTGAAAAGTTCCACCACCATACGCCATAGGATGCATAGTAATCTCATCATGTTTTCAGTCTGTCGCAGAATATAGGGCTATGGGTTGCCCTGAGCAAAGCCTAGGTCACGTCACACAGACAGCTCATCTCCCTGTCCGAATTGAAATTCTGCCTAACAAACTGACAACTAGCATCCCAAACGGCTATCAGGAGAGTGATGACAACAACAGCACTACTGTACACAGCTGCCAACAGAGCTCGACCTGGCCAGTGCTAATTAGGAGGGACCTGCGGGACTTGGTGTTGGCATTAAGCCCCTGCCAGAGACACTGAATGAAATCTCTGCCAGAGATACTTTCTGGCTTCACAGTGAGGAAATTCATCTTAGGATAAAGGAATTAGCTTAAAGGCCCAGTGAATTTCCCTTCATGCTCATCTTCCTTTGTTGAACTGAGTCAAGTCACCACAATTGGTTGCCAAACCAAAACCCCAGGAATTAGAAGATGGGAGAAATGTGGATTTGCAGATTATATTACAAAACAGATGAAAGGTTCAAGATGGCTGGCATTTTTGTGCATAGACAATCTGCCTTGGAGATGAAATGTCAACAGGAGGGCCTGGTCTCCAGTTTGCTGACTGTGCACCCAGTAGGCCCAGATATATGAGGCGCATGCAGAATGTTGCTGAGTGTCTGATTTGCAGGCTCTCCGGTTTAGCGTAGCACTCGAGAAGACCTATTCATGTGATTCATGTTTTAGCACACGGTTAATACCGGGGCTGACGACTTCTGATTCTGCCGCTTCTTTGAAAATAAGTTCCCTCAGCACCTCCAGTAACAGTCTCCCAATCTGGCATTTCCTCCCACACACATTCTGGAGTTACAGTATGATCTCGAGGGGAAATGCCACAGGGGAAAAACCCAGCTTTCCGAGTGTTAACAACTATGTTGCTCTGCGGGTGTGAGATGCGGATTTAGAGGCACAAATGTCAGTTTATGGGTTCCTGCGCCTCTCAAGCACCAGAGTGAAATTCTTCCACAGTTTTCTTCAACTGAAAAAGTCAAGGAGTCAATATAGAAGATGTTACTTTAAGATGACCTTTTGTGGCTTTTGATTCATGCTGGCATACTTGGACCTAAGTCACATTCACATCACATACTCAAAAAAAAATGTAGTGAAGGTCTTGTTAACCCATGTGCATCAGTCATATAGGGTTACTATATCCTATAGTTTTCAAACAGAGCCTTGGAAATGCTGGCCTCTGAAGACAGGGGAAGAAACATTGGGTTGTATTTTCTTTCATTTGAGCCTTGAGGGCTAGAAGAAGGATTTGACATTGCTTGTGTGCTCTTGTACAGGATAAGGAGGAAGCTGTATTTCTGTACAGTACAATATGATTTAGCCACCAGTGTCAAAGCATTGTCTGTCTGGTAAAGCCTTGGTGTGTGATAGCTGGCTGTGCCCTCTTCTGAAACGCTATTCCCTTACTTCTGGCTTTGTCTGAGTACCGTACTCTACAGGCATTTACTTTCCACACGTGCCAACAGTAAATGTTAGAACCAGTTTTGAAGTTGAGTGCTTTTTTTGACACATTCTTCATATGCAAACACCTCACATGACTGCTTCTTAAAAATGATATGAAATAAACCTTAAAAGGTATGCAGCTGTGAATGAAGAAGAAAAATGAAAATAGGGAAGAAGTGTTTTTGTCAAGCCAACAGAAACCGATTGGATTCCCCTCCATCAGTGTGATGTATCCCGCCATAAAAAATGTACGGCTCCTTCAAGAGGGGTGGGCACCTCGAAGTGACCTTGACAGAAGAACTATCCAGCCTCTGGAATTGTGTCTCACTGGTCTCTTGTAAAGCGCTTAGTGATGGACGTGAAGAAAAACCGTGGATAAAAGAGTTTGATTTGATGCGATTGGATGCCCCTGTCTCTGCCTGCACCTGTGCTGACTAATAGCTGATAATGTAATTACGTTTCCATCAGAGGGAGACCTAATGATTGACTGTGGTGGAATGTCTCGTGAGATAAACCTCCCTCCCAAACACTCGGGGTTTGGTCACGACCGTCGAATCAATGATTTCTCCTTGTTGTGTTCTCATTTATAATGCTGAAGTTTTACTTTTGTATTACTTAGCGGAAATTTACTCGGCGCTGTGCCAGAATTTCTTCATAGAGGATTAGCAGCCTTTTTTCTTGTTTTCTTCCAGTGCATGTACCAGGAGTTGTGTATAGTTTTGGAAAATTTGCCAGAGAAAGCCCAAACTTTGTGGCCTTTTACAGACTTTGTGACCCAAACTTTGTGATATCGACATGGTTTTTCTTCTGTTGCCAGAGTTCTTGTACATTATGGCAAACCTAAGCTCATTTTGTGTTATGCTGTGCCGAAGCACACTCCCTGCGGGCCGAGATAGACCGTTGCACTGTACTGCCGACACCTTCGCACAACCTAACCGGCCTGTCTGTCTTACCCAGGATTTTAGCCAATCTGTTTGTTTCTTTGTATTTCCCTGCAGGCTTTGAGCTGCTGTATCAGCCCGAGGTAGTGAGGCTTTACCTATCTCTGCTGACGGAGAGCCAGAACTACAACACCCTGGAGGCAGCTGCCGGGGCTCTGCAAAACCTCAGCGCTGGACAGTGGACTGTGAGTCCTGGGTTTGAGAGGGTACAGCACAAAGACACCATGTTCTCATTGCATATTTTGTGACTGGAGCATACAGTCAGTGGGTAAAGCAGCTCAAACGGTTTCAAAAATTGATTGCCAGATAAAAGGAGGACCATTACACTTTCAAAGATCAAGGATTTAGGTTTTAATCGTCCAGCATAATCCAGCAATATTATGGAAATCCAGTCGACATCCATGGGAAGGTAACACAAGGTAAGACAGGGAAACTGCTTATCACACCTTCTTTGTCAGTACCTTTCATCCAGGTGGAAGTCCATGATTATATAAGGGTTATATAACTGATGTACAGCACGCTCTCATCTCTGGTATATGTTTGCCTCTGGTGATAGATGAGAACCTCAACAGCCAGGTTGGACATTAATTCTAATTAGAACGTCAGTGGAGCTGCTGAGAGGCTGTCTGGCTTGCGGGCAGCTGTGAATTATCAACAGGGAAGGCTAGTTGTCAGATGCCAGTTCCCGAGCAGCACATCGAGCAAGAGCGGTCACTTATGTTTTTCAGCAGCCTGGCTGCATTCAGCCCAGAGCAGCATTATCACCAAAGCATTTCTCTTAACACCCGTGTGACAGACTGGAAATACGTTCTACAGTCCTCCACTTTTGGCAGCAGCAACAAGCCCTTCTAACTCGAGTGGAAAAAACATGTGATTTCTTTTGATTTTTTTGGGGTTTCATAAGTTCACATTCAGCTCCGAGTCTCACATTTAGTGTTCTGAATAATTCAGAGGTAGTGATTTTCAGCTAAGGTGAGCATTTTGATGTAAAATCATTCTTCCTTTGGGGTTGCTTTCCCCGTTGAAGCTGATCAGAATGCATGACCAGGCTCAGGAACCTGTTGAGCCGCTAACACATCAGACTGTCACATCTGCTAGATGCACAAAGCATGTCCTGCTCCCTGAGAGGATATCAGTGCTTCTACTTTTTATCCTTCCCATTCTTTGCTTCTGCCTGGTAGCATAGGATTGACATGTTTTCCAAGGCTCACTGCTGCCACCTGGTGGCTGAGCTGTGTCTGTCCTCTTCTTAATTACATCTCTGGGGGCATCAGCATGTGGAGGAGAAACCCTTTTATGTCACACTGAATGTTTCATGTTACAAAAAATGCGATGTAAAATCTACTGATGTTTAAATTAAGAGAAATAATTTCACATGTCCATTCAGAGCCCCACTGTGTAATGTCGTGAATTAGTCAAGCCTAAGGAGAAGTGATGTATTTTCTTGTAGTAACTGAGTGAGTGATTCAGTGTCCTCGGGCAAGTATGGGTTGTGTGTGTCCTTTTCGGTTCTCTCCTCCCTTGGCTGGTGTCACAGAGGTGACCTGTACTTCTCCAGTGGTACTTTCCCAGCAGTCAAAGAAAAAGAAGTGCGGTCGTGCCGGGCAGCTCCCTGGTGGGAATCTTGAGAACTGCATGAATGTCAAACAGGATACTAGAGGCACTACAGTTGAGTAGAAATGATAAAAGGCAGTCACAACATTCGCTCCTTTTTCCCTCCAGTGGTCCAACTACATCCGAGCCACAGTGCGTAAGGAGAAAGGTCTTCCCATCCTGGTGGAGCTGCTGCGCTCCGACTCCGACAAGGTGGTCCGAGCTGTTGCCATCGCCCTGCGGAACCTGTCCATCGACCGCCGCAACAAGGACCTGATTGGTACAAATCCATAGCATTGTGATAATCTTAATACCTGCGTAAAAGTGAGAAAATTAAATTTAAGCTGGCACGGTAGATGAAATTGTATCCAGCATGCAGTAGGCTACCTAGTGTTCCAGCGTGTTGGCATGTTTTGGTGGAATCTTTTTCTAGGATGGTCGAGTTGTCCCTGAATGCCTTTCAAGTGGTAGTAGGTTAAGACAGCATTTTGAAAATGAGAGGTTAACTTTACGTTGCAGGAACATAGTATCCAGAGAATACAAGGATGGTATCAGAACCCATATCAATATAGATCCCCGATAACATACTGGTGTCAGTGCATCCCTGTTTTTTTATACATTCATTTTGATTGCATTCAAATTAAAATGTATTTATTGTCTTAGCAGTGTCACCTGGTTAACCTTTAAAAAAAACAACACTTGTAGGAAGTTACGCCATGCGGGACTTGGTGAGCAACCTGCCCAGCGGTCAGCAACGGCCGGCCAAGAACCTGGAGGAGGACACCGTGGTCGCCATCCTCAACACCATCCATGAGATCGTCACTGACAGCTCTGAAAATGCCCGCTCCCTCATCCAGGCCCAGGCCATTGAGAAGCTGGTCGCCATCAACAGGACAAGGTAGAAATATAGAAATACAACTCAACGAATACCAAATGTTGCTGAATGTCACTTTACAGCCGTTTCTAGAGAAAAATGTATTTGGATTAGGTCAGACTACATGTGTTACACGGAGTGAACTAAATCAAACGAGTATGTTCATATTTATGTAAGAAGTGTTGGCGTACCATTGAGACATTTGTAATAATTATACCATGACCTTGACTGCAATTTGCATCATGAGCCTTTCTATTAGTATTCATGGGGGATAATGTAATGTGTCTCTAATGGCCCAAGCTTGGCTCCCACAATACTATACTAATGCAGGCCTGAGCCTACAGACACCACTACCCACCACATATTAATTACCAGCCTTTTAGAGCTGGAGGCATTGTTGTAAGGGGTTACCTCTGAAGCCGCTGCTTAAACAGTGAGTGTCCTTCCTCTAAGTTCTACTCAGCAACCTGCTAGTGAGAATGAGCAGATATTCAGCTTGATATTTTCAAGAGGCGTCATCTGTCGCCGCGGTGTTAACCATCTTAAAATCTAGTGTCGGCACCACACCTCACTTCTAATGTAGAATCAAGAGCACTTTTCAGAGGCCCATCCTTGTGCAGTATTGTTCGTGTTAAGAGTCACTCCAACCAGCATAAATATACACTTTTCATTCACAGACCAAATAGCTGCGCTTTCTCTCAACCTCGTGAGGTTCGCTTCCTTTGAAGTGAGCACCCCCCCGCCCCACTCACGTGTAATTAATACTGGTGGCTCAGAGGTAGCTAATGAAAAGAAATGTACACTCATCTTGCTGTGAATTAAAAACGAGACCTCGGCGCCGCTCGAGGGACTCAACGTCTTTGTTAGCACGCCCAGCCGTCACTGTGTCGGGGTTAGATGGGGTCTCTGACTTTAATTGCGCCAGTCATTTTTCCATTTATTTCCCCCTTTGTGCGGGCCCCTCAGCCAATCGGCACGCGAAACGAAGGCAGCGTCCCATGTCCTGCAGACAGTTTGGAGTTATAAGGAGCTGAGGAACGCTTTGACCAAGGACGGCTGGAACAAGAGCCACTTCCAGGTACAGAACAGTTATCTCTCACATATAATCCAAAGTTTTGTTATTGTAATACTGAGACGTTGAGACGACTCAGAGAAGAACCACTTCCATCAGTGAAGTGCTGAACTAGTATTTGAAATAACTGAAGTATTTGAATAACAAAAATCTCTTCTCTCAGCCCACTGTGACAGCCACCCCTAAAGCAACGAAGAACGGCAAGCCAGGTTACGACGACACCACTCTGCCCCTGATGGAGAAGAACCAAGGTCAGTCAGTGTGTGTGTTGCCCTCTTTGCCTGTTTAGAGGACTAAATGAGGAGATCAGGCAGGGGCAAAATTAAAAACGATTAAATAACTCTATTTTGTAGTTCACAAGAGAATAGTCTCCCCAACAAAACTCATGTCTATCAATTAGTCCTGTTCCTAAATGATGAAATTGTCGATTATTAACTGCAAAATCTAAACTATTTTAATTGGTAATGAGTTCCAAGCTTGGTATATGCTAATAAAATGCGCATTTTTAAACACAGTATAATCGATAAATTCCTAATTTTCAGGGCGCCCCTGTAGCGACACAGGTTAGACTCCAGCCTGTGCCTTTTGATGCATGCCATCCCCTCTCATATACATTGGTTCCTGTTTCTCTACTTACTATCCAACAATCCAGTAGAGACATAAAAGGAAGCAAATGTTACCCAGTTGTGCATATTTAAGAGACTATATTCTGCAGGGGATGGATGTGCATTTGTTTTCCACCTAGCGTTTTCCAAGCAGAACTGAGTATGTGCCCAGTGTTCATGACGGTAAAGGAACAAGTCATCCAGTGTGGCTGTGTCACTCAGTGATGTGTTTTCGGACAATTATCGACCTCTGGCTACGCACGCAAAACTTAATTAGTTATATTTCCTAGGATTTCATTAAAATAAAAACATATAAATAAATCTTCAGACTCGTCCCTAAGAACCCCTGCTATTATAAATGAGTAAACTATATGTATATGATTGCCCTGACATAAAGCAATCTTTATCTCTTATCCAACAGTCCTCAAAACAGGTGTATACAAAGCACTAGCAATTGTTGGAAAACAGCCTTTGACTCTGTGTGTGTCCCCTTGCTGAGGACATGTATGTTGTTGCTCTTTTTCTTTTTCTCATGGCTATTATTGAAGGGCTGTGCTTGCCACATTGCTACTCTCATTCCCCGCGTGGTGAAGCTGTGCTTTGTTAAATTCTGCAATAATGCCATTCACAGGTTTAGTGAAAGACTAAAGTAAAGCTGAAGGGCACACTGCTGCTGTTTAACAGGCGACCTCAAAAAGCTGTGATGACAAGTAAAGAAATGAAGAATGGCAGTTGAGAGTCTGACACCAATGTGTTTCTCTAGAACAGCAGCAGCATGTACGGGGGAGGAATGGGGACTTGTGAATCACATTGGCCCAACAACAAACATCTCTTTGACAGAGGAGTCGGTAGCACACCTGCAGGTTACTGTCCTGATTTTTGGCCCTTTTTTTTTATTTTTTGCATCCATACATGCACCCAAATCGCTGCGCTCATGTCTGCCCACTCTCAGTTTTGCATTATTCAATCGCTGGCCGAGAACCATCACCCTGAAAAGCAGCAGCGTTTTGGCTCAATGACTCCAGTTT